>PITA01027200.1:0-21392 GCA_004023965.1 Spilogale gracilis | reverse complement strand
GCCCCGGGCTGGGCGGGGGGAGGGGGCTGGGGCAATGGTGGGGCCAGGGGAGACCTGTCACCCTCAAAGAATGACTTGGCTTTTTCTGAGCCCCTGATCTAGCAAGAAACCGAGGAGTGTGGCTAGGGGCACCGGGGACATGGCTCGGGACTTGGTTTCCAAGATGGCCTCCCACCCCAGGGACTCCTGGGGCTCTCGTTCCTGCTCACCCCCACTGCCGGTAGAACTGGAGCCTTTGGGCTGTGCCTGCCCTCACCTCTGCCCCGTGGCCCAGGGGACCGTCACTTACTTTCTGCTAGAACAAAAGGCCAAAGATTCACCTACAGATTGAGCCTCCCAACACAGACATAGGGTCCACTAAGCCCTGGGCCCCCCCTATATTTGCCCACACGGGTCCTGGTGCCCACCTGACGCCTCTCTGCCTCACAGACTTCTGAGGATGTGCCTCGAGTCAACCTCAGCCCTAGACAGGAACCTAAGTGCCCAGCCCCTGACTCTCTGGTCCTGCCCCCGTGGCTCATCAAGCCTCCTCTGGGTCAAGTTCAGACACATCCTCGCCGGCACAGGCACCAAGGTGCTTGCCCACCTCACTGGGGATGGGGGCTCATCCTCTGCTGTGTTCCTAGAAGCCCCCCTCTCTCCCTTACTTCTCTTACAAACATCCCTTCAGTTTGAGTTTAAGGACATGGGTACCTCCTGGTCCTCGGGGCAGAGAACTATGAGAGAAGATGGCTTCCCCAGGGAGAGGACCCGGTTAATGCTGTCAGACGTCTGGGGGCTGGAGGACCATGTCAATGGACACGGAAAGCCCTTTGCTCTCCATCATGGCTTTAACGCAGAGCACCCCAAGTCTGGGGAGCTGGGGAGGGAGAAATCTACTGTGCCACCTACTGAGCCAGGATTCACATACCTTACTTCTGCTGGTCATTTGTTTCATTTAGTTCCCTAGCAAAGCTGTTGTGGTGTGGGTCATTATCCCTATTAGACAGATGGGGAGCTGGTCTCAGAGAAGACACCCAGGTGGGGACTCCAACAGGAGCATTAGGGGAGGCAGCCCCCACCCCCTGCCCAGGTATAGGCAGGTAGGAATGGCAGGTGGCCCGGGTCATTCCTGCATACTAACAGCCTGTCATCTCTTCCTTGGGTTGGTTGTAGATGGCACAGCAGCATCGGAAGAACTATCTAGATAAGACAGGCATGGTGCCCCGGGTCCCCTACTTTGTGCTGCCTGTGAAGGAGTGGGAACGGTACCCCCTCCCCACTGACCTGTGAGTGCTTGCCCTCCCCTCATTCATGCATTCTACAAACACATACCCATAGGCGCCTGCTTTCAGCCAGGCATTCAGCCACTCGGAGTGAGCAATGGGTTAGGATCTGGCCCTAAGGGGTCTGCAATGCAGAGGGTGATAGTTACACAGCAAGGGGTGAGGGTTTGGGCAGCCTTGCAGCTACACTCGTCCAAACGTGGGCACAGCTGCTCTGAGCGGCAAGGAACTGCTGCCCTCTGGCGGAAATAGAGGGCACTACATGGAGCTGGGAATTGGTCCCCCCAACCCCAACCAGACTCAGAAAATGTTCTCTTCCAGGACTACAAAATAACTTTCAAAGTCCAACTGTCCACCTAACAAGATCTGAATGTTCCCCACTGCCTGAATCTCACTGCTTTTATCTGGGAAGGCCTGCTCTGTCCTGTGAGATAATCCAGACACGTTTGCCTTGCTCTCCTTCCAGACCCCAAAGCATGGAAATCAAGTCTATGCTGCCAAGGTGTCATGTAGGGAAGGACCCTCAGGTAGTCAGTGGAAAGATCTTGGGTTTCCTACTGCATGATGACCCATTGCTTGCCTGAAGGGCCCCACCGCCATCAACATGGATAAGGCAGCCATCCTTTCCATTGAGCTTAATGGTTTTTAAAGACACAAATTTAACTGTCTCTGTAGGTTCCTCTCTGTAAGATAGATGGGCTAACTTTATAGATAGGGAAACTGAGGCTTACTTATGGCCTCAGAAACTTGTGCCAGGTAGTAAGTCTGGTTGGAGGCAGAACCTGGAGAAACTGAGATCTCTTGACACAAACTCTAGGCCTCTGGGTTGGTCATCTCCACCTCTTGGGTGGCTCTGAGTCAGACAAAACCTGGAGGCGGTGTGGGGACTCTCCTGGGGACATATTTCCTCTTGAGATCACTCTGAGCAGGATCTGCACCTCCCATGGCTGTGGGGAGCCTGGGATGCCCCAGCTCCATTTCTTCTGGAATAATCGCATAGCATATGCAACTGATGGCTTCATGCAACACACAGGGCCAACCAGCTCATTGGGAGTGGGAGGGTCAGTGTCTGCATTCATCCCTTTCCCCGATCACCACTGTGTCTTGGGGCAAATCCCTGCCTTTTTCTAAGTTTCAGCACCATCATCGCCATCACCACTATCACCATTACATCACCATCACCATCATCACTATCACCACCAACACCGTCATCACCGTCATCACCAGCATCACTGTCATCACCATCACCATCACCATTGTCACCACCATCACTGTCCTCACCATCATCACCACCATCACTGTCATCACCATCATCAACACTATCACCATCATCACCAACATCACCGTCATCACCACCATCACTGTCATCACCATCACCATCACCATTGTCACCACCATCATTGTCACCACCATCATCACCATCATCATCATCATCACCGCCATCACCGTCATCACTGTCACCACCATCACGATCACGACCATGACCATCATATCACCACCATCATTACCATCATCACCATTTCTTATAATATTTGTTGAGTGTTTCCTCCTTGACCAGCATTATTGAGGTGCTTTATAAGCATTACCTCATTAACTCCTCAAAACAAAGCTAAGACAGATGTACTCACATTAGTCCATTTTATGTGTTCACTTCAAGCAGGAGATGAGCCAGAATCTGACACCATTGTGCAAATACAAATTATTCTGATCTCAGCTGCAGGATGACTTCTGAGATGTTGAGCTGATGAGCAGTCAGCTGGGTCAGCATGGGCTAGAACACGGGGCACACAGGGCTGTGGTCGGGCACCCCCCACCTCCCTGGCTCCCTGCATAATGCTGACTCTATCCTTGCCCCCAGTCCTCCTCTGACCCCAGAGAAGAAGTGGCACCTTTTAAGAGTATCCCCTGAGAGCCTGAAGACCTACCAGACATTCCCCTCAGGGAAGAGGGTGTCCCCACACGAGCGGCAGAAGAGAGATCGCTACTTTGAATTTAGAGCCTGATGACTGAGAGCTTGGCTCTGACCAGATTGGCTTTTTGGAATAAAATCTTTAGCCATGAACAAACCCATGGTCTTCTCCTCTGAGCCCCAGGAATATTTGGCCTCATCAAGGACACACCTGAGGGTCACACAGTACTGAGTCTTAAGGGCTGTGGAAAGCTCAGCTCAGGGGTTCGAGCCAGTAGAAAGTAGTGTCCAGTGATTTACTGGCCCCTCCACCCCTCCCCTGAGGTGGGGGCAGTAGAACCAAGAACTGTAGGACTCCTGAGCCTCGGTGGCAGGTCACTCTGGGACAGAGATGCCTCCCATCTACTTCCACTAGTGTAATCGAGAAAGTCCCATAATTGCATGTCTGAGACCAAAGGTGAAGTGGCCACGGAGCATCGCACAGGGATCAGATGCAAAGGAATTCCAGTTTGAGCCCTGACTTGGCATCATTCAGTCCTCACACTCACTTGGGAGGGAGGCGGTGTTAACCCCACTTTACTGATAAAGACCTGGAATCTCAGAGGTTGAGAAAATCGCCCAAGCTCCCACAGCTTAGAAGTAACCCAGTGTTTTGACCCAAGCCCTTGTTTTCCCAATATATGACCTGCCTGTGGGGTAAGGATGGCATAGCCCTGAAGTCCTCATGGTACCTGAGAGAAAAGGCTGTGGCCAGCAACCTCTCTCTGCATTCTTCCCAGACAGGCATGGACAGGTTGATGCGGCGTCTCCCCCGGGGACTATTTGTAGAATAAGACAGTCGGGAGTGACCCAGGACTAAGCCACTCTTCAAGGAAATCGGAGGAAAGGGTTCCCAGGTCACAGGCCTGAAGTGGGGAGTCTCACCTGCTGTTCCCACTTCCTGGGGGGCCTCCTGCCTACTAGGGCAGGGGACAGGGCATGGGGGACATGGCATAGACAGGATCTGGGATGGGGACCTCAGGCCAGGCGTGTATTCACATGACAAGTTTTCTCTAACATTCCAGTGTCTCTTAGATTTGATTAGGAGACTCCATCCATCAATGGGAAATTGATTACCTCTGAATGGGCAAGTCAGGTCCTAAAGGTGAAGAGACCACTGCAGGCTCCACTATATGTCACACTGAAACAGCCCCTCCCCAGGGAGTCAGTGTTTAGACACCTCCCCAGAGAACAATGTAAACCAGAAAAACTGTGTGCCCATCAGTGTCAGCTCTCAGAGACCCTACAAGGGGCTTCTGCTGTGACCCAGACTCCTTGACCACCTGGGTCCCAAAGGGTCCCTGTGGTGGCCAAATTCATTCCAGGATTTAGCTGAAGAGCAAAGCAAATAAATGCCAACTTCCGGTCCACACGTTGCATCCTGGGACCTAGGGGTGCCAAGAGGGTCCCAGATGTCTTCTCCTGCGACAAGGACTGGGAAGCCAGGCACCAACTAGAATGACCGTTATACACATGACTCCATACAGTCGGCAGCGGGAGATGCTGGGAGGTAGCTCCAGGGAAAGAAGGGAATGTTCTGGATTTTCTGCGTCAACTTCAACCCATTTGGCCTGGCCACTGCTGTGAGGTGGGTTGGGATTTGGACCCCGTCCTCCAAAAGGCTGGGCATCCCAGCTAGCTTGGTGTCATCGGCAACCTTAAGCCCTGGAATGAGCAGTCCTTAATAAAAAGTACTTGTACATGATCCTGTATTCAAAAGATGAACTGGTGGGGGCACAGGAAAGGTTGGGTTTTGTTTTGTTTTATTTTGTTTTGCTTTATTGAATAAGCAATAGTCTGGAAGTGAGGGAAACACAGAGACGAAGTCCTATCAGAGTCCCCCAGTGCCCGGGCCGGGGGTGGGGGGGTTGAAGTCCAAGTTGCAGTGGTCCTCCTTGAGGCTGCCAGATCAGGTATTTGTGGCCATATCAAAATCCCCAGAAGTGAATCCGAAAGGAGCTGAGAGAAAGCATCCAATGAGCCACCCTGAGCTACAGATCTAAAGTGCCCTCCAACTTCAGGTTCACAGTGGTCCTGGAGGCATCTTCTCGTCCCTCTCTCCAGGATGACCGGTTAGCAGCTGTTGCAAACCCTCCCAGGCCTTATGCTCCTTCTAGCTTCACCAGAAAGCAAAGGTTGTCAGAACCTCATGGTGCCGAAAACCAATAGAAAGAAATGGGAGAGATTCAAAGAAAAAGGCAAGAAGGGCAAGATTCTGGCCTCAGTTACATGCTGGGCTGTTCTGGAAGAAGAGGAATTACCCTTAGTTGGGGTGGTTCCAAGTATGGACTGTTCCGCAGAGGGTCTGCCCACACATCAGCCCCATAGCGGCCAGGACAGCCTGGAGAGCCCTCTCCTCCTGCCACGTGATGGGAAGAAGGGTGGACACCTGACCCGACCCGGGCCAGTTGGACTCTCTGTCTGGGAATCTGGAGTCAGAGCTGAGAGATACCACTTAGGTGTGAGCGACTGCTCTGGGAGGCTCTAACTGGCCTCCTGTCTGACAAAGGAGAGATTCCCAGTTTGCATGTAGAGCTGAGCGCAGAGGGGCTGAGGAGAGAGGCAGAGACTCTGGGCACAGAGAAGAGAGAAAATGCACCATCTTCCGTTCCTGCCCGGGTGTTCTCTGAGGTCTAGCAGTCTCTGTTCTTTTCCTGACTGGTCGGTTAAAGCATCACGAGTGGGCATGCTTGCTATCAGATTCACCGAGACGAGGAGACCAAGGGCAGACTAGGGCCCAGGTGCAGGCGACACATGCAAACGCATGCCAATGCCACCCAAGGAGGGCATTCTAACAGGGCCGTTGGGTCACGAAAGGGCTGCCTCTGGGGTTGGTGTTTTCCCCATAACTGAAAGGATCCAAGCAAGACAGTTAACTGTGGCCTGGGCAATGTGGAAGCGGCCGCAGGGTGTCTGGACCAAGGTAGACCATTCATGCCCCTTCTGCCTGAAACAAAGCTTGGAAATACTCTGTGACCAGCATTGTCACACCCCCAGGCAAATCCGCAACTCCCGGTGACCTCTGGAGTTGTGGGGGCAGGGGAGCGGGACAGGCAGTGGCAAAGGCCATCTGCCCATCAGTCCTGGAGCCCCCTGTGCCCGGGGGAAGACCTCTGTGTGCCAGGCCACCTCTAGATGGGCAGCACCTGAAGTAAGGATCACCCACGTCATTTTCAGAGCCTGGGATAAAATCTTGCTTTTGCTGGTTAAAACTCCATTCCCTCTTTCTAAAGGTTAGAAATGTAGGTTACCTAATTTCTCCGAAGTTCCAGGTTTGCTGATTCTGAAAGGATCGGCAAAGTACCATGGAAACACATGACCTCCTTGGGAAGACCGAGGGGCTTTATTGGCTCTTCCTGCCCCCCCCCACCAACTATGCTGGGTACTTTCCCCTACCCCAGTCCAGAACACCTTACTTCATGAAGTCTGGAGACTTGGCCATCGCGTGTTCAAACTCCGAGAAAGACAGCATGTTGTCATTGTCCAGATCTGACTCATTCAGGACCTGGCCGGGCGTGCAGAGAGAGCCAGAGCAGAGAGAAGCCCCGTATGAAAAAATGAGATGGGGACATAGGCGGAGGGGAGAACATCTCAGGCCAAGTGCTGCCATAGGCCAGGCTCTCTGCTTAACATGCATGTGAGTCCCCCGACCCTTTTGGGGGGATAAGTTCTCCTCACCCCCTGGCTACTCCCCACCCCAGGCAAAGACATGGAGATGCAAAGATAAGATTATGTGCGCTGAGGTCTGGTACCTCATGGGCTGGTCTCATCGTGGAAAGAGTCCCCTTCATGCCTCCAGCACAAACTTGGGAGTGAATATGGGGTAACACTGCACACCCACACCTATACCGGGTCACAGGCAGGGGCTCTGCACTGCAAAGAGCCCCGTCAGCAATGACCCCTCACTGTTTTATCTTTGCTTCTAGTTTCAGTCCAGACCACAAGCACTTGAAGGTTCCCGTGGTCCTAGGGCAAACAGAGTCACGAGGCTGCCTTCATGTCCTATCACACTTTGGACTGTCATTAGACATCTGGGATAACGTGGGAAAGGGGATGTGGTGATGTGTCCGTCTGAGGATAAGCGGCTGTCGGGCCACCTGCCCGCAGTGACTGCAGTGTGGGAGGGAGCGACCCTTGGGGTGGATGCTTTGGACACCTGCTCTTGGGGACCCTAGAAGGAAGGACCTTGGAGGAAAGACAGAAACTTGGTGGATAGTTGCCTCCAGCTGTGCACCCATGCATCAGAGCACCCCACCCTGCCTGCCTCCCAGGAGCTTTGGGGGATAGCCTGGCCCAACCCAGCCTTTGTGGCTCGGCACACACGTGGCTCGTGAGGTCGGTCAGCAGGTCCTCGGACACGTCATCGCTGTCGAGCAGCCGGAGGACAATCCTCTGCAGGTCCTCCTCGTCGATGAAGCCATTCTCGTTAAAGTCTGCAAAGTGAGGCAGAATGTGAGAGGAAGGGGGCTTCCTCAGCCTCCCTCAGGCCAGGGAGCCATCGCCCCACAGAGCCCCCCGCCCCGTCCCAGGCGGGCCTTGAGCCGGCCCTCAGCGAGCCCCAGGCAGGCAAGCAGCAGAGGGTGGGGGGTGAGGGGTGGGCTGCAGACCGAGTCACACGATAAACTCAGCAGTAATCACGAGCACCCCCGTGACCTGACAGCCCCCCCTTCAATCACTGAATCTTCACAACCGACCTTTTATGAGTCTTACTTTGCTGAGAGGACCCCAAGGCACAGAGGTGTGAGATGTTGGCCCACACTGCCCATAAGCAGAAGGCGGGATCCTGACCCAACTAGGCTGGTCGCTGGGCCCGCGTCACCCACCGTGCTAGGGAAATCTCCACGTCAGACCTCATAAGCCAGTAGGTGGTTTGGGGGCCCGGAGCTGGGGGCGCGGAGGAGCAGACGGATGCCTGGGCCTACGCAGGGTGGCCCGAGCACCTGCCCCATCTGCACTGAAGACAGTGCTCAGTGTTCACTCCAGCGAATGCCCCGACCCTTGTCAGACTTTGGGTCCTCCTTTTTGAGTTCAAAAATGTGGTCATCCCTATGAAACTACTAGAGCATTGTATGTCAACAACAACAAAATATGGGCATTACACAAGCCCCTGCACCTAGAACTCCGTCCCCCTCCCCCCCACCACCAGGTGTGTCTAACCCAGTTCCCTACAGAGGTGCCTTGGAAGGGTGTCCCTGGGCTCCGCGGTGCCCACCATAAGTCCTCTCTACAGGCCTTGAGCGTTTCCACCTCCAGCCTTTGCAGAAGGCAGCCCCTGCCTGGAGTACCCTCCTTTGCCTCCAAGCCCTGGAATGGCCTGACTCACCCTGGGCTCTCTCTCCTTTACCTCCCTGTGAAGTCTCCCTGACACCCTCAGGCTCCCGCAGCTTCTAACCCTGGGCCCTGTCCCCCTGGCGTGAGCCTTGCTCTCCCCACCGGTGCCCCAGGGCTGCCTTGTCCTGCTGAGGACCCTGCCTCTTGTTCGCCCTGGGCAGATGCTGGGGGCCTGCTGGGGGCCCATCCGCAAACAGGCCTCGGGTACGGATGCACCAGGCTAGCTCCTGCCTGCATGGAGCTCCCAGTCCAGGGGTGCAGGGGGAGACTGGGTAGCTTGGCTCCCGGGAGAAAGGAACAGGCATCCCAAGGGCTCCAAAAGTTTTCAGATGGGCAAGCTCATGTCTGACTGGGGTTGGGGGTGTGAATTAGGAAGACTTCTTGGAGGAAGAGGCATCAGAGAAGGATTAAAGGGTTTGAGCCTCCAGAGATGGCAACTGGAAGAGGTGCCAGTGTCCCTAGGGGTAGTGGTGGAGAAGGGACATCCCCAGAGTGATCTGTCTGGGATGAGGGAAATAGTGGCTTAGAAGTTAAGTGTGGAAGGCAGGCTGAACTACATACATAGAGCCATGAATGCTGAGGAAAGCTTCTCTGGGAGAGTGCCCCTATCTCCTCTGGGGACCCCAGCACAGCCCCTGCCTCTTCTAGAACCCCCAGCGCGGCCCCTGCCTCCTCCAGGGACCCCATCACGGCCCCTGCCTCTTCTAGAACCCCCAGCGCGGCCCCTGCCTCCTCCGGGGACCCCATCACAGCCCCTGCCTCTTCTAGAACCCCCAGCGCGGCCCCTGCCTCCTCCGGGGACCCCATCACGGCCCCTGCCTCTTCTAGAACCCCCAGCGTGGCCCCTGCCTCCTCCGGGGACCCCAGCGCAGCCTCTGCAGCACGTGTCAGCTATGCAGTAGGTAGGGGCAGTGAGCATCGGCAGGCACAATGTCCCCACGACAAACAGATGTGTAAGGCGACGATCTAAGTGCTTTCTCTTCTATTGCATTCAGTCCTCATAGCACCGATGAAGACAGTGAGGTGCACCAGGATTGAATAACCGTACCAACTTCCTTGGTCTCAGTTCAGCCTCTTGCCTTTAAATATCGGTGTCCAGCCTGGGCTTCTCCTGAACTCCAGGTGCATATCCACCCACAGGCCTTCTTGTCCTCTCCACTCAGAGGTCTGATAGGTCCCTCAAATTCAGCTAGTCCAAATGCAAACTCTTGATGTGCCCCTTTCCTCCCTGGTCCCAAACCTGTTGCACTCAGTGGTGCCCTTCTTGGCAAATGGGCAATGGCCAGTAAGCTTGGAGTCATCCTTGACCATATCCTTGCCTCGCTCCCCACGGCTGAAATGTCAGCAGACCCTCAAAGCTCCACCGTGGAGGGACAGTGGACCAGCCTGATGACCCTCCCACTGCACTGCCCCCACCATGGCCCAACTAGCATCACCGCCCTCGGGGGTTTTCCTGGTGGCCTCCTACCCAGTGTGCTTACTCTCTGTCTGCCCCCTGTCTGTTCTCCCTTCAGCCCCCCGAGGTCCTGTGGATCTTATCACTTTCCCCTCTTGGCACCACTTCTCACAGCCTCTATCTCAGCCAGAGGATAGCCCAGTCCTGACCGACCACGTTCCCTAAGGTCCACAATACAAAGGCTCTGCCCTCACTCTGCCTCCTTGCCTTTTCCCCAGCAAGCCAGGCACAATCCTGCCTCAGGGCCTTTGTATTGTGCTTCTACTCCCTGGAACACTCACCCAGAGATGCTTAGGGTCTTCATTTAAATGCCAGCTTCTCACCAAAACCTGCCTAAAATTGCACTTTCTATCCTATTTCCTGCTTTATTTTTCTCCCAGCACCCCATACTACCTGTCACACTGTATGTTTCACTTATTAGCTCCTTTATTTTATTTCTCTCTGCTAGAAGGTAAATTTCTCGAGGGCAGAAAGTTTTGTGTTGTGGCCCCCTATTGTATCTCCAGCTCCTAGAACAGTGCCTGGAACACTGAGCACTCATTGAATATTTGTTGAGTAAGCAAACGTGTGAACTTTCCAAGTCACATGTTGATAAATGATGGAGACATTAGTAAACCCAGTAGTACAACTCTGTGGGCAGTCTGTGCTCTGAATGACTCATAACTGATCTTATTGTAATGAAGCACCCAAATTTTAGCTGGGCTTATGACCATCTAAAATGAACACTACATTTCCAGTGTCCCTTCCTGCTCAATGTGGCCCCATGTTTGAGGTGTGGCCGGTGAGATGCAAGAAAAAGAGGCACCGGCAACTTCTGGGAACGACTTTAAAGAGAACGTTATACCTTCCTCGTGACAGTGAGGCCACCTTGGGAATGCAGGATAAAGTGACACCATCGAGGAACCTATGTCCCGGCCATTGCAGAGCCACCGTGGACAACTGCCTTGGGATTCACATTAGAGAAATAACATGTAGCTGCCAGAGATCTTGGAAGCTATATTGTGTAAAGCACTGAGGGTGCTCTGTCATTTGCCACCAAATTTAACCCCAACCAATGCATGATCTGAGCCTCTGTTTCCTCATCCATAAAACAGATCACAGAACCTCTAGAGAGTCGCTGTGAAAATTAAATAAGGAAATGCATGAAAGTCATCTGGCATGGGGTTTGGAGTACAAAAGATGCTGGCTCTAGAAGATGTTCATTAGATGGATTAGAGGCTCAATTCTGTGTCACTTGAGGATGTTAAGTACTGAAAATGCTGACCCTGGGAACTGTGTGATCTCTTGCTTTGAAGAACAAAATCTAGGACCCGGTTGGTCCTGGAATGGAGGAGCAAGTGTGCTGATGTCACAGGCTCCTACAGGGCTAGAGCCCAGACCCTTGTCTCTGTTCCCCCGAAAGTACAACCCAGCACCCCAGTCCTTAAGAATGTGGCTCTCCCCTGACCAACTGGTCATCAGCCCGGGGACCCTGGAGGCTAAGGCCGGAGATGTTCATCTAGGCTTTCCCTGCACAGCTCTGCTGTCTATCACACATCGTGGCTGAGGGCTGGGAGCAGGTGGTGGGGCGGAGGGACCGGCGGAGGGACCGGCACCGGGACTAGAGGGAGGGGGCAGCCGCAGTGACATTGCACTGCCCGTAAGAAGCTCCGCAGCGTCTCCCAGAGACCCTGCAGTGTCCCCATGCGTCCTGCTGGCCCAGCTCCCGTATGCGGAGACTGCAGCAAAGTAACATGGCTTGGGTCCCAGGCCATCTGAGAACAGAATAATTTGCTGGAGTAGAATGTAGTCCTGGACAGTTCCCCTCCTTTGGGGGTGCTCAGGCACAGCCAACTGGGAAAGGGGTGGGGGCTGGGAGCTCTGGGCAGCTGGCCAGCCCCTGCAGCCTCAGCAGCCTCAGACCTACGGCCCTGGGGCCATCCTGAGAACGGGGGAGGGCCTACCTCTTGCTGTTTCCCTGACAACAAGAAGGTTAGAGAGAGCTTGGAGAATCGGGGCTCCAGAATGCTCTTGCCATCATCATCCCAACCTCCCTGTCATGTGATTCCTTGCTATTTACGAAGTCCTTTTACAGAAATTAGCCCATGTTGGTTGAGTGAGGAAGGGCACACTTTCACCATCATTCCCAGAACTGAACCTGCCTCACTTGAATCTCTCCCAGCCCTCAGGTCTTGGGGTCGGGTCTTAGGGAGGTGTGGCAAGTTCTCTTGCTGGCACTCTGGCCCCCACCTGAAGGTCACTCACATCTGCTGGCAGCCATGCAGATGGGAGCAGGAGGGCAGGGCCTGGGATGTTGGTCTCTGATAGGTGAAAGTCCCTCCAGGGAGGGGCGGGGGTTGATCCGTTGGAGGCTAGGGACATCCCTCAAAGCAGAAACTGGAACCCAGAAGGTACCTGCCCCATGCCTGGATTCTGGACAGATAGCCATTCCCTCCTTCCTTCCTACTAAGAGCAGTGCAATTCCTGTCCAGAGTGACACCGTGTTCGGCTTAAAACACCCAGCTTTCCGGTCTCCCCTGCAGCTCTCTGTGGCCACCTGACATAGTTCTGGACAAAGCAGTCCATGGCTGCTGGGTAGAGCGTCCAAGAAAGCTTGTTACAGAACGATCCACTTCTTCTGTGCCTTCAAATGCTTATTTTGTTCTTATTCCTTCTCCCGTCCTTTTTCATTCCTGCCTGGAATGAAGATGAGAAGCCTATAGACACAGAAACCATCTTGTGATGATGAGGACCACAGTCCCAGACTACAGATGGTGGATTAGAGGGCTTGAAGGAGCCAGACCATCACCTATGTCCTCCTGGCTCTGCAGAGCCTAATTCCAGGCTTTTTTTTTTTTTCTTTTTCTTTTTCTTAGACATGGACACTTCCATATATCTGAATGCAAACAGAACTGGTATAGTAGCTCTGAAACTTGGCTGCACTTGAGAATCACCCAGGGGGCTTTGAAAAAGCCCACCCACCGGGGCACATCCAGCACCCTTAGCTCAGAGCTGTGCAGCTGGGGCCCAAGCTGGGTTAAGTAGGTCTTGAGTCCCCAGTTGACTGCAGTGTGCAGTTCCATTTTAGAACCAGTGAGTGACAGCAGTATCTCCTAAATTTTAAGATCCGAAGGACCCAGCTGAGGGTCTTGTTAACGTGTGGACTCTGATGCAGCCTGTGTGCGGGGGGCTAGGGATTCTGCATTCCTAACCTGCTTCCTGGCAAAGTCACTGCTGGAGCACCGACCACGCGTGGAGGACCAAGACGTTAGAGCATCGAGTTAAGTCTCTGTACTTTGCCTGCGAAGAATCACCACCTTCTCCTTTTCCCTTTTCTTCCCCCTCTTCTGCCCACTGGTACCACCACAACATACCGAGCAGCTCCCACACGCCAAGTCCCCCGCTCAGTGACTCACGTGTCCTGTCTCTAATCCCTCTGACAGCTCTGTAAGGCAACAAATCTTCTGAACCCAAAGAGAATTCAGATTTGTCTGGGTGTATCTGAGGAAGTCTTGGAGTTTATGAGTCCCCAGGCATCTATTTGCACAGCTGATTTGCATGAAGGTTTTGTGCTTTATGTTTAGGGGCTGGAGCTCAAGGAGGAAGGAAACGCATCAAGGGGGCCTGCAGAGAGGGACTGGAGGACACAAGGACAGCATGGGGGACGGAGGGGTGACTGGTCCCTGATCGGACCTGAAGCACTCAATCTGATCTCTTGGGAGGGAGGGCATTCTCCCCACTTCTCAGCTGAACACAGTATAGCTCCTGTGCCTTGAAGCCTGAAGAGAACCTGCTGTTCTTGTAGCTTCCCTGAAGGTTTGGGTGTTTTTGTTTGTTTAGCTCAGAAAACCGTGGAAAGACAGCTGAGGCAGACATCTTAGAGAACATCTGCTCAGCCCACATTTTACCATCTCTGAGAAGTGTCCCCACCCCCGCAGTGGGCCTCTGGAGCTGTGTCTGTTATGTGACTCTGCATCTTGTGGACTGTGGTTCGTTGGACAAGGCTGTTTACCCAACCTGGGCATAGCAAGACCATGGGTTTGACTGAGCCATCAGCCTGAGAAAATGGAGGACCAGCGTGTTCATCTTTGGCCCATGGGCATAGAAACATGAAATTCTGCAGAAAGAGCAAATGCAGAGGAAGAAGGGGAGATGAGAGACCCGGCAGCCATAGAGAGGAAAAGAAGACAGCAGCTGCCTCACTTCCTGACCACTCGAAACCTGCATCTTCGGGAGACTGCTTCAGTTTCCCCATGGGTTCCATACTGCTTGCGATGGATGAACTCTAGAGCCCTCCTCCCCCATGATCTGCCCCATTTGGTGCTTATGCATATATAATCTCCATGTCCCTTTCATATGGAAGGGAGCTGTGACTTATATATCCCAGCAGAATTTGACAACAGTGATGGGATGTTACTTCTGTGATTACAATGTTATATAAGACTCTATCTTACCAGCATTAACACCCCCAGAAGCTCTCTCTCTAGCTGTCTTTGAAAAAGCAAGTGGCTATGTCAGGGGAGGCCCATGAGGCAAGGAGCACAGGTCAGCCTCCTGAAACTGAGGGCAGTCTCCAGTGGATAGCCAGCAGAAAGCCAGGGCTCTAAGCTCTACAGACCCAAGGAAATGCACTTGCCAACAGCCACGTGCAGCCCAGACACGGCTTTGACTGCAGCCCTGTGAAATCCTAGGAGAGGACACAAGTAAGCTATGCCAGATTCCTAGAACACAGGAACTGTGAGATTATAAATATGTCATCTACATCCACTAGGTTTGCGGTAATTTATCACACAACAATGGAAAATGAATATACTGCTGTTCTTCATCTGTTGCCTTTTACACAAGTAAGTCCCTGTTACTTTCCACCTGAGGATTCTTGGCTAAGATAAGAGCACTCAGCCTGGGCCAGCACTCTGCTTCAGGAGGAGCTGTCGATCCAGAAGGGTACTGACAGGAGGCAGAAGTGGCTCAGGACAACACAGCAAGTGCTCTGTGGCACAAGTCCTGACAGAGAAGGGCAGCAGCTAGCAGGCTAGACCTCCCTGGGGATCCCCAGGAGTACTTGGGGTGAGGAAGGAGGAAGACTAATGAATAGGTGGGGACCACGAAGCCAATTAAATTTGGGTATGTGATTTCATTTGTACTTAACTGTGCTTTAAGTTCATTATAAATGTGTGTCTTATATCAAACTTAGGATATGTAGGGCCAGTATTTTTCCAAATACCTTTTCCCATTAATTCTTTTCTTTCTGTTCTTCAGATTAGATTATTTATGCTGAACTATCTTCAGGTTTCTGATTCTTTCCTCTGTCATCTCAGTTGTCCTGTTAGGCCCATCCAGGGAATTTTTATTTTAGATATTTATTTTTCACCTTTATATTTTCTGTTTGATTCTTTCTTATGATTTCTATTTCTCTGCTGAGAATTCCTACTATTTCTTTCACTATGAATTTCGTCTACCTCACTGGCCAGGGTTAGTAGCTGTTTTAGGAGACTTATCAGATAATTCCAACATCTGGGTCATGTCAGAGTCAGGCTCCATTCTTGAAACTATATCAATTTTATTTTTAAACTGTCTACTGAATAATTTTGGATTATAGTTCAGACATTTCTGATTTTCTAGAAGTTTTGTATATTGAATAATTTTTGATTATATCTTAGACATTATAAATGATTTATTGTAAAAATTCTGGATTCTGCTATATTCCTCCAAAGAGTGCAGATTTTTTTTTTATTCTATCAGACAACTGATAGTACTTAAAGTGCAAACCTTGTCACAGAGGGACCTTGTTAAAATGCAGTGGTGACTCAAATCTCAGTTCTGTTATCCTTACCTGAGCTGCTTTGAGTCTGCCCTTGTGTATATGGTTTAGAGGTCAGAAAGACCTCTAGGCATAGTTCATACACAGATGTTGGGCTCCTCCCTTGTCTGGGTTTTTTTCATGGACTCTCCCTTCTTTTCACTTTTCAGGGTAAAATTGCCCCAAACTGATTCTTCAAGTCATAAAGAGTTCAAGGTTTCTATCCATCCTGTATGATGCCCCTCACTGAAAGCCACCTTGAGGCTAAAAAAGTTTGTAAAAAGGGGAAGGGATCATCCAGTACCATTTTTTTCTTCTAAGTGTCAACTCTGTTTCTGGTACCATTCTAGTGCCATCAGGTAGTTGAGATATATATATAATATAATATAAGCCATATATATGGTATATATGATTTTATTTATTTATTTATTTATTTATTTATTTATTTATTTATGATTTTATTTATTTATTCCCCCCAATAGGGAAGAGAGAGAGAGAGAGAAAGAATGAGCAGGGGAGGGGCAGAGGGAGAGAGAGAAGCAGATTTCCCACTATAGTAGAGAACCTCACTCAGGACTCAATCCCAGGACCCTGGGATCACGACCCAAGCCAAAGGAAGACACTTAACTGACTAAGCCACCCAGGTACCCCATATATATATATATATATGAGTTTATAGTCATTTTCTGTGGAAGTGACTATGATAGGAGCTTACTCAGCTATTCCTGGATACTAAGCTTAAGGACATAGGGCTTACAAAAATACTGTTAAGTCCTTTTTACAAATAAGAAAAGTGAGACCTCACAGGTCCATCGGGCTTAAAACTCCTCCACTCCATTTTAACCATTTAATCTGGGCAAGGCAAGAATAAGATGGCATCCACTGTGTGAAGATAAGGAGCGCCTGGCTGGAAGGGAAAGCACATGAAATGCCAAACTATGCAAGCCTGAATATGCAAGTCCTTTGGGGCCAAGGAGTTGTCACCAAGAGCTTAAAGCCTTGTACATGATCTGTTTGAAGACTTCCCAAGATTTGTTTCTTTCCTTTTAATTTCTTTTGAGAATTCCAGGCATCTCAGCTGTGCTAAGGGGACATGAGCCCACTGAAGAGCAGAGCTTTTACAGTTATCTTATGGTTACCCCAGACAAAACCAAAGACCAAAAAATGTCACAGGACCTCAGTGATGATCTATCTCAAACACCTCATTTTAAAGATGATGAAACTGAGGCCCAGAAAGATGAAATGATTTGTCCAAGATTTCTCAGCCATTTTGTGGCTGAGATAGCTCTGGTCTTCAAATCTCTGAATTTCTGCAAAACAAGCCTCATATGTAGTCCTCAATCTCTCTCTCTCTCTCTCTGGTCTGCCTACACTGCTACCACAAAATACAACTTCCTTGGCTCCATTTGCCTCTGATGGCATGGAGGGGAGGACATCTATCTATTGAAGTAGTAGTTCACCACCGCTTTTTTTTTAAATCTACAGCACTCGAGAAGCATGCTGATACCCATAAACACCCAAGTGAATCCCAATGAACATGATCCCACCAGTGAATTGATGTTGATGGATTCCAGGTTGGTATTTACTCTGTGGGACTGACCCCCACCCACCACCACCACTTAGTCACCCACCATATATGCGAAAGGCATACTCGATCTTCAGACTGGGACAGGCCTGCTCACTGAACACAGATGCCATGCCCAGAACATCCTCAAAGGAGAACACATCGTTGTGAGAGAACACTCTGCAGATTCGGTCTCTGAAAGGGTTGACCTGTGGAAGAGGAGGAGGAAGGGTTGGGAAGGCCTATAAATGTCAGGTTCTTGCCTCCCTGGCCTTCACCTAACCATCAGAAACACAGCAAATTCCTCTCTGGCACCCTCCTCTGCTTTTTGTATGCTAATTCATTCCCACCTACCAGGACTCTTGTATGCCAGTTGCTTGTTCTGCAGGGCTTATCAGGTCCTAACTTTGCTGCAGTATTCTTGAGTGACCCCCATCCCTCCCATCAAGTAACCCAAATTCTTTTTCCTAGATAAACCAAAGCTAAGAAAGCTATTTGATTCTGTGAGTTCACATAGCAGATCTGAATGGCCAATCTGCCCAATTTTTAATTAGTTGAAACAAATTTCTGGTTGATTTTTCCAGTCTCCCTTTCACTGACCTTCACTGACAAGGTATCTTTTCAAGGCTCCAAGCTTCAGACAAAAGGATTAGTTCCTTCGCTTCAAGCACCCGATGGGCTATTACCTCCCCAAGGGCATTTGAGACCCAGCACCCCCCCCAAACCCCACTGCCTCTAGGGACCTGTATCCTTGTCTAATGCTCCTTAGGGTTTTCCCAGCAACAGCCAATGCTTAGCCCTCTGCTTTTGATCTCTCCATTTACAACACATGAAAATTTCTTCATTTCTTTTTAACTAAGCTACATATTAACATCTATGGTTTAGTTTTATTTGGGGCTCCTATGTGTTTGAGGTGGTAGAGAGAACATTCTGTGTCACCTCAGGCAGCCATGTAGCTCTCAAGATTTAGTGAACAAAAAAGGTACCTCAAGTCCTTCTTAAGAACATAAAGTGTGAGCCCCCACCATCAGAGATCTGGTTTTAAAGGTCTTTGGTGCAGTCCACATCATGGATGAATTGTGTCTTCCCCCACATTTGTATGTTGAAGTCTTACCCCTAGTACCTCAGAAAGTCACCTTGTTTGGAAACAGGGTCTTGTAGATAGAATTGGTTAAGATGAGGGCATACGAGCTAGGGTGGGCCCCTCATCCAATATGACTTCTGTCCTTATTAAAAGGGGGATGTGGGACACAGAGACATGCACTCAAGGAGAACACCCTGTGCAGATAATGGCAGACACTGGTGTGAGGCATCTACAAGCCAACGAATGATTGCCGGCATGCCACCGGAAGTTAGGAGAGAGGCATGGAGAAGATTCTTCCTTGAAGCCCTCTGAAGAAACCAACCCTGTGGACACCTTGGGCTCAGCTTGCTAGGCTCTAGAACTGTGAGACAATAAAGTTCTGTTGTTTAAGCCCCATAACTGTGGTGCTTTGTCATGTCAGCCTTAGCAAACGAATACCTCTAAGAATTGACGTTGTAAATAAGGCCACTAGGTGACAGGGTTAGTGTCATACACACACACACACACACACACACACACACACACACACACACACACACGTCCCAAGAGTGGCCAGGGGCCGGGAGAATCCGGGCTGCCTTGCTAGAACCTCCAAACCAGCTCCTGCAGTGTCTGCCCCTCCACCTCTCACTTCCTGGCCCTGGGAAAGCTTACTGTGATGGCCCCCAAGGAGTGCTGATAAGGGCGATCTACAGCCATGTGCTCCAGGTCACGTGTGTCTAGCTAAGTGGCTTCACAAATTGCTTGGCCGAATTTTAACTCAATTAACTCTCACAAATGGCGGCTTAACAAGATTCCTGAGAAGAAACTACGATTGAAGATAATGCTTACAAAGCAAGTGCAGGGGATGCACCAGAAAATGTCAGGACCAGAACCTCTGCTACTTAAAATACAAGTTCTCTGTTCTCAGACAAGGGCAAGGCAGACCATGGAGCAGTGAGCCTAAGCGTTTATCCAACCAAAGAATGAGATACCAATTTTCCCTTCCCCGGGGGCCCACCTCCACGCTTGGCTTTGCTGGGAGTAGTAGGGAGAGGGATGGTTGCTAAGAAGCCAATCCACTCTCTCTTAGGCCCATGTCACGTGGCTGTTATCTACACACACATACACATGCACACCCCTTGTCTTCTAGAGACTGAGAAGAAGGAAAACTGGTGTAGCAAGACTAGCGCATGGAACAAACCCATTGTAGTGACCACAGACACTGTTGGAAGATGTGGGGGAAATAAGCACTAGAACAAATGCCACACTGTGGAAATGTGGCTAAATAGTTGGAGAAAAGTACCGATGTTTCTCACATGGTTTTCCTAGATTCTGTTTCGATAATATAACACTTGAAGAACCACATTTCCGCGAGCTGCTAATGGAAAGAGGCGATATTGACTGAACAGCGCATTACTTCTTTAATGAGCACAGCAGTTACGGGAGAAACTGTCTGGGTGCAATCACTGATGGAGCAGCGGCTCCAGGACGAAAAGGATTCTGGGTAAGGGTGCAGGGACGGCCACGCCTGTGAAGCCAGTGCCCCGCAAAATTCCCGCAGACTACCAGTCAAAAAGTTAAGTCCAGAAGTACACAAAGTGTACAGAATGCATTGGTGTGGGTAGTTCAAAAAAAAAAAAGAAGAAGAAGAAGAAGAGAGAAAGAAAAATGAGTTTCAAGCATAGTAAAACATAGACAATGATTTTTAATCAGAAGGGGAGTGACTTTTGAAAATCTTTCAAAAAAAAAAGAAAATCTTTCAAACGCAAAGAGGTTTGCTAGTTATCTCTTAACAGAGCACTTAAAAGAGCCATCAAACTTTAAGAGGAATTATATGTTTCTTGTACCAAGAGACAAATGTTCCAAATTTGCTGAGCATTATATGATGACAACTGACTGTTGGCAGATTTCCACTGAGAAATGAACTCAAATTCTTCTGCCTCTTCCAGGTAGAGGTGACTCATTTCAGCAATGAGGGAGAAAAGCACTTGCTTTTCCAAAGAACTCCTGCTTTGGAGAGAATATTTTGGACATCAGATTGTTGTTGAAAACGTGTAGAATCATCTAAAATAATGCCTTCTATCTGTATACTTGAAAATATTAGAAACAGATTTTTCTAATCTGTTTGAAAATCATCCAAATGGAGAGTGTCTGTGGATTTTGAGTCCATTTGTCAAAAATATAAAAATGTAGTGGTTTTCCAATTAGCTTGTAAGAGCCACTGACTGACATAAGGGAAGATGGGTATCTATGAGCTTCATTTTGATAAAAAGCCTTTAATTGGTGAATGTGATTGAAAACGAGGGCCATTATTTAATACATGCAGCCAATGATACATTTCTTCTCCTTGGACCAGCTAGGACAGCCACTAAAACTAGACTCAACCAAAATCAGATCCCCAAATGGCTCGACCTCAAAGTGTTAAAGCAAGATTTTAAAGAATAATCAAGTACATCCAACCACCCTGCTTTCCCTTACACTATTATTATTAATTACAAGCCAGCAATACAATGGTGAGAGGAGGAAATTTTGTTCTATAAATGAAAGTGGAATCTATTTTTAAGCTTTTTTATGTGTATTTAGTTTATATGATATTTAGCTTTAAAATGCTTTATTTTGCATGTTTATCTCATAACATACTTGTAGTAAATGGACAGTTTGGATATACACATATTATGTGTACACATTTCCGAGTTTTTTTATCACTGGGAGACATGATCAAAAGTAGCTGGTGATCTTTAATCTAGACTAACCCCTTCTTAAATCAAGGATGTGGAAATGGGGCCTTGGTGTGGGGAGTGGGGAGAGTGACTCGCTCAAGGTCACTCGGCCTAGGACCGAGGTCCCGCACCGTTTCCACTATGGTCCTTGTGGCAAATAAACATAAAAGAAAAGGAGGCAGAACATGTGACCATTAAAATGTAGAAAATCTTGGAACTAGAACCTCTTAAAAGTCTTACTTCAATTGAAAAAAAATTTTTTT
>PITA01027199.1:0-15279 GCA_004023965.1 Spilogale gracilis | reverse complement strand
GATGCATGGTATTCCTGCAGTCTTTTTGTATTTGTTGAGTCCTGTTTTGTGATCTAATAAGTTATCTACTCTAGAGACCATTCTATGTTTACTTGAAAAGAATGTGTATTCTGCTGTTTCTGGATGGAATGTTCTGAGTACATCTGTTAAGTCCTTCTGGTCCAGTGTGCTATTCAAAACCATTATTTCCTTGTTGATTTTCTGTTTAGAGCATATGTTCATTCATATAAGTGGGTGGTAAAGTCCCCAGTATTGTAACATTGTTATTGATTAGTTTCTTTATGTTTGTTATTATTTCATATATTTGGGTGTTTCCATGTTGGATGAATTAGTATTTATAATTTTTATATCTTCTTGTAAGGTTGTATTCTTTTTTATTTTATAAGGCCCTCATTTATCTCTTGTTACAGTCTTTAAAGTCTAGTCTGTCCAATATAAGTATTGCTACTCCAGTTTTCTTTTGACATCCATTCACATTATAAATATTTCTCCTTCCTCTACTTTCAATCTTCCAATGTCTTTAAGTCTAAGATGAGTCTCTTATAAGCAGCATATAGATGGGTATTTTTAAAATCCATTGTGATGGGATGCCTGGGTGGCTCAGTCATTAAACGTCTGCCTTCAGCTCAGGTTATGATCCCCGAATCCCAGGATTGAGCCCTACATCGGGCTCCCTGCTTGGTGGGGAGCCTGTTTGTGTTCCCTCTCTAGATGTGTTTCTACCTGTCAAATAAATAAATAAATCTTTTAAAAAATCCATTCTGACACCCTATGACTTTTGATTAGAGTCCATTTACATTCAAAGCAATTATTGATAGATATGTATTCAGTGTCATTTTATTATTTCTTTTGTCATTGATTCTGGAAATTTTGTCTGATCCTTTCCTGTCTTTGTCACTTTGGCCTATCTTTTGCACTCAAAAAGTCCTTTGTAATATTTGTTGGTTTAGCAGTCACAAACACCTTAATTTTTTGTTTGTCTGGGACATTCTATGTCTCCTTCTATTCTGAATGATTGCCTTGCTTGATAGGTATTCTTAGATGCATATTTTTCCTTTCCACACTTTGAATATATCAACCCACTCCCATCTGTCTTGCCAAGCTTCTCTTGAAAATCTCCAGGTGGCTTTATGTGTATTCCCTTGTAATCTAAATATTTCTTTTGTCTTGCTGCTCATAAGGTACTTTTTGTCAGTATATTTTGCAAATTTAATTAAAATATTTCTTGGTATTGGACTGTTTTTGTTGATTTTGTGGGGAGATCTTTTTCCTCCTAGATCTAGAGGATTTCTTTCTCCATATTAGGGAAGTTTTCAGCTATATTTTCCACAAATAAATTTTCTGCCTCCTTTTCTCTCTCTTCGTCTTCATGGACTTCTATAATATGAATGTTACTGTGTCGATGGAGTCACTGAATGCTGTAGTGAAATGTTATTCACATCTTGCATAAAATTTTTTTCTCTCTTTTGTTGAGTTACATTACTTTCTCTTCTAGGTCACTAGTTTGCCCTTCTGCCTCTTCCAGCCTGTTGTTCATTGCCTCGTCTGTTTCCCATCTCATTTATTGCACTCTTCATCTCTGATAGATTCTCTTTTAACTCTTTGATTTCTGTGGTAAGGGCCTCCCTGAAGTCTTCCATTTTTTTTTTTTTTGCTCAACCCAGTGAACATCCTTAATGATTATTGCTTTAATTTCTCCATGAAGCTTATTACTTACTTTACTTATGCTTGTTTTACTTAGATCTCTGGCAGTGCTCTTGTCTTATTCTTTCATTTGTGATACATTCCTCTGTCTTTGAAGTTTTTCTAAGTTTCCACTGTCTTCTGTGTGTTAGAAAAGTCAGTTATGTCTCCTGCTCTTGAAAGTAATGGCCTTATGAAAAAGAATTCATGCAGTTCCCAAGGCCTGGTACTTCAGGGAGTATCTCTGGTGTGTGCTATATGTGCTCTGTTATTGTATTTTGGCTGTTTCAGGTCAGTCATCTGCAGAAGCTCTCCTTTGCTATGTTCAGTGTTTGATCCCTGGCATAAATGTGATGAGTTTCAATTAGGTATTCTCTGATCTGCTTGTGAGATGAAACCTTTGACCACCTCCACCAGAACTGAAGCCCTGAAGAACTCTCTGGTCTGGAAATATAATGTGCAGGGGTTTTTGTTGCTCTTTTGGGGGAGAGGTCCACCACACTGGGATTGAAGGAAGTTTGAAAAGGGCCCCACCAGAGTGCAGGTTGGGACTTGGTATATACAAGTTAGGCAGCCATATCAGAGCTTTGTTGCTTCCCACAGTCTGTTCTGTGTTTATGCTGAGGGAAGAGGATGGAAATGGTGCCAGCCCACTCCTTTGCTCCTGGAGAGGTGTCTCTCTGAATTGTGCCTCTCATGGAGGCACTCTGAGAAGAGCTAATAATCTCCCCAGTGTGTGCCCTAGGCATTCTTTAGGTCACTGTTTCCAAGCTGTGTACTCATGGACTGTTTTTCTGCCTTCCCTCCAGGAACATTATAGTGCCTTCTGGTCTCTCTCCCAGCCAAGTCAGCTGACCTTTAGAACTTCAAGCTATAAGCTCTGCTGGTTTCAAGAACTCATGAAATTCAGCCCATCATTTTCCAAGCCAGTGGCCTGGGGGAAACATTTTCTCTGTGTACGTGCTCCTCTCTCACTCTCATTCTTCTCCACATCCATGTTTCCCTCCCCTCCACAGCAGCTCTGATCCATTTTTCCCCTAAACCACATCTATGCACTTCCTATCTTCTTCAAGTGGCCTCTTCTCTCTTTTTTGCTATGGAGGTTGTTCTGTCAAACTTCGGGTATATTTTCAGGGGTTTTAGGATGACTTGATAGTTTATCTAGTTGTGTTTGTGGGACAAGGCAAGGCTAAGGTTTTCCTATTCCACTGCCATCTTTCTTTACCTGTTCCACAATACTGAATCTGAATTTTCTCCTGCAACTTGGCACTTTTGATTTTTGAAATTCTGTAGTTGATTTTTTTTTCTGAACTAACTTTCTGCTCTCATTGGTAAAAGCATTAATGAGGCATGGACCTTCTTCATTTACCTCAGATGACACAGATAAAGGCAGGTCTTCAGGGTAATTTCTTGTTCCTAGTTTTCCTCTTCATCAGTATCCTAGTACTTCAAGTGACTCCTTCATGGCTGCTATGCTCCTAAACTCTTTCTTATTCATTGATGGCATCAGCAGTTCTTTCATTGATATTACTCATCTTCCCTTTGGGGGGCTTCAAAATCAGTTTTGGGGAGCAAGTGATATTCACCATTCACCACATTAACTGAAATTTTGTAAATGTCAGTAGGTGCTTATTGTTTGTTAGACCTGGTGTAAGTTAATATAGAAAATCTTTCCTTTATGTTTCCTGTTTTATTTCTTCTCACTAAATTTGTAGGTGATATTTTTTCCTGTACTTATTTGGACACAAACTTTTATATTGATTGATCAGAATAAGAAAATATATGGATGGTCCAGGATTATGTTCACTTAAGCTAATGTCATCAGCCAATGATCCTGACTCACATTTATAACCTCAATTTGAGACTGCCCTGAATGAGAAAGTCAATTATTTTAGGTAAAGTTTATATACGTTTTTCTTTGACTTTCCTCAAAGAGATTTCATCATTTTTTTTTCATCTGCAAATACACTAAGAGTACTTTTGTCAAACTCATCTATCAAATCTTCCTCTTTCTCTAATTCTTCAAGAAGCCACAGTTTTTTATCTGTAGGCAAACTACCATTGATTTATTATCCCTGCTGAGAAATATGCTTCAAAATCACGTATTTGATGGGGAGAGTGGAGCACTGTGAAGGAGACTAGTAATTAATTTTCTCCAACCTCTGTGTCACTTTTAGTATCTGTGTGTTTTTTTTGAAAAGACTTCATCTGATGGTTGCTCATTCCAAGCACTCTTCTTTCATTGTTTTTATGTTTTAATTTTTTTCTGTTTCCTAAGTTTACATTTTCTTTGAAACCTAGCTTTTGCTTAGCACTGTTTTTTTCTTTCCTGATAGTAAATCAAACCTGTAGCCTGCTTTGTAGAGCACAGTTTACTTCACTAGTACAGACACATCTTCCTGCCAGGAAGATAAAAGGACAAAATGGTACCTACCATAGCATTGTAAAGATAATCCAAATGCTGGTTTTTGTTTTCTCTTGTTTTGATTTTTAGCGACATCAAAATTACCTAATAGGACATTTTGCCAAAGATGAATTATTTCTAAGGATTTGAGGGATTTGCTTTCCAGTCTTTGAATCGTAACTTCCCTTGGGAGGCAACAGAGGCACCAACAACAGCTGATGGTAACAATAAGCTGATGACAGTGGGTGCTGGGGCTAAAATTCCACATTCAAAAGTGACAACCAGGTGGAATTCTGGGTCATCCATGATAGAAGAAGGTTGAAAGAAGTGGCAGTAATACAAAGTGTAAGAGGGATGGAAGGAGCAGGAAAGGGTGAGGGGAACGAGGGGACAAGTTCCACATGAGGCTCCAGCTTCCACATCCTTAACAGTGATGGGGACAACTTCACTGGTCTCCAACTGGGTATCTGTAGCAAAGGCTGAAGAAAGAGGACAAGGTGAGGTTTCTGGGCCACCAGGTGGTACCTGAGGCAATGATATTCACTAACTAAAGCTTTCTAGGACATGATTCGGCACCTTCTAATTGTCCCAAACCTATGGCTTACCTCAGTGCAATACTCAGAATAAGCTGAGGTGGTTTTGTATATGTTGTTAGTTGTCAAAACTAATACTGACAATGAAAGTTGCTGTCATCATCAACAGCAACAATGGTCACTGCACACTCATGAAGGAGCTTTTGAAAATGGAGAGTAACAAATGTGCATTTAAGACTTGGAACTCCATTATTCAGCCTCCTTTCCACCATGTTGAACCATAAATCCAGCTTCACTTTCCTCTATGATAATAAAGACAGCTAGCAGATATCCATCCCACTTTAACATGAAAAGCCTAAAGAAGGCCAAATAAATATAGGGATAGCTCCTTTAATTGCATTTTGCAGACATTGTGGGTTTTTGTTTTGTTTTGTTTTGTTTTGTTTTTTTCACCAGTCGAAGGTTTGTGACAACCATGCATCGAGCAACTCTTTGGGCCATTTCCTCAACAGCATTTTTTCACTTCCCATATGTTTTAAAATTTGGCAATTCTTTCAATATTTCAAACATTTTTATTATTATTATATTTGGTATGGTGATCAGTGGTCTTTGATGTTACTAATTACTACTGTAATTCTTTTGGGCTATGATGGACCTACACATACATGATGGTGAACTTAATCTTGAAATGATGCGTTTGTTCTGACTGCTCCACCAAAGGCTGTCCCCCACCTCTCCTTGGGCCTCCCTACTCCCTGGGACACAAAAATATTGAATTAGATCAACTAACCTACAATGGTTCCAAAGTGTTCAAGTTAAAGGAAGAATAGCATATCTTTTACTTTGAATCAAAAGTTAGAAGCAATTAAGCTTTGAGAAGAAGGCATGTCAAAAACCAGGATAGGCATAAAGTTGGGCTTTTTGTGCCACATAGTTAACGAAGTTGTGAATGCAAAGGAAAGTTCTTGGAAGAAATAAAAAGTGCTACTCCAGTGAACACATGAATGAAAATGAAAAGAACCTTACTGATATGGAGAAAGTTTTAGTGGTCTCATAGAGGATCAAACCAACCACAAAGTTTTTTTTAAACCAAGGCCTAATCCAGAGCAAGGCCCTAACTCTCTTCAACTCTGTGATGGCTGAGAGAGGTGAGGAAGCTGCAGAGGAAAAGTCTCAAGCTAGCAAAGGTTGAATCATGAGGTTTAAAGGAAGAAGCCATCTCCATAACATAAAAGTACAAGGTAATGCAACAAATCCTGATGTAAAAACTGCAGCAAGTTATGCGTAAAATTTAGTGAGGTAAGGAAGGTGGCTACACCAAACAAAAGATTTTTCATTGAAAACAAAACAGTCTTCTAGTGGAAGAAGATTCCATCTAGAACATTCACAGCTAGATGAAAACTTCTAGAAAACCTCAAAACTTCAAAGGACAGGCTGACTCTCTTGTTAGAGGCTAATGCAGATGATAGCATTAAATTGAAGCTAATTCTCACTTACCATTCTGAAAATCCTATGACTCTTAAGAATTATGCTAAATCTACTCTGCTGCACTCTGTAAATCGAACAACAAAGGCTGGATGGCAGCATATCTGTTAACAGCATTGTTCATACTGGTTTATAATATTTATTGAATATTTAAGCCCATTTTTGAGACCTACTATTCAGAAAGAAGGATTAAAATTAAAATCAAAATGTTACTGCTCACTAACAATGCACCTGGTCACCCAAGAGCTCTGATGGAGAGGTACAATGAGATTAATGCTATTTTCATAATATTCATTCTACATCCCATTGATCAAGTAGTAATTTTGACTTTAAATAATTATTTTTTAATAAATATATTTCATGGGGTGCCTGGGTGGTTCAGTCAGTTGAATGTCTGACTTTTATTTCCGCTCAGGTCATGATCTCAGATTTGTGCGATCAAGTCCTGCATCAGGTTCAACACTCACCTGGGAGTCTGCTTCTCTCTTTCTCTCTCTCCTTCTGTCCCCTCCCTTGTTTGTGGTTTCTCTCTGTCTGCCTCTCTCTGAAATAAATAAATCTTTTAAAAAAAGAAATACATTTTATAAGGCTATTGCTGCCATAGTGATTCCTCTGATAGATATGGACAAAGTAAATTGAAAACCTTCTGGAAATGATTTACCATTCTAGATGCCTTTAAGAACAACTGTAACTCATGAGAAAAGGTCCCAAATATCAACATGAACAAGAGGTTAGAAGTTTACTCCAACCCTCATGGATGACTTTGAAGGGTTCAAGATTTCAGTGGAAGAAGTAACTGCAGATATGGTAAAAATAACAAGAGAACTAGAATTAAAAGTGGAGCCTAAAGATGTGACTTAATTCTGCAATTTCATGATAAAATTAATGGGTGAGGAGTTATTTTTTATGGATGAGCAAAGAAAGTGATTTCTTGAGATGGAATCTACTTCTGGTGAAGATGCCATGAAGATTGTTGAAATGACAGTAAAGGATTTAGAATATTACAAAAATTTAGTTGATAAAGCAATGGCAGGGTTTGAGAGGATTGACTAAAGTTTTGAAAGAAGTTTTACTCTGCAAAGAATAGGGCACCTATTGCATGGAGCACTGGGTGTGGGGCATGGGCAATGAATCTTGGAACACTGAAAAAATAAAATAAATTTAAAGTAAAAAAAGAATATTCTCAAATAGTATCACATATGACAGAAAAATTGTTCATGAAAGAAAGAATCAATTGATGTGGCAAACTTCATTGTTGTCTTATTTTAAGAAATTGTCACAGCTACCCCAACCTTCAGCAACTGCCAACATGGAGACAAAACCCTCTATCAACAAAAATATTATTATGCACTGAAAGATCAGATGGTAGCAGTTTCTAGCAATAACTTGTGGTGCATAAGGGGTAATACAGAAGACAGTAGGAGAAAGAAAGTAAATGGGAAGTAGGGTAATTCAGGCAGAGAAATGAAACAAGAGAGACTTTGGACACAAAACACACTGAGGGACTTGGAGGGAGGGGTGGGGGGTGGGAGAGCCTGGTGATGGGTACTGAGGGCACCTATTGCATGGAGTACTGGGTGTGGGGAATGGGCAATGAATCTTGGAACACTGAAAAAATAAAATGAATTTAAGTAAAAAATATTTAACTAAGGTATGTACATTGTATTTTAGACATAATGCTATTGCATACTTAATAGACTACAAGGTAGTGTAAACCTAAT
Source organism: Spilogale gracilis (assembly GCA_004023965.1). Lineage (NCBI taxonomy): Eukaryota > Metazoa > Chordata > Mammalia > Carnivora > Mephitidae > Spilogale > Spilogale gracilis. Next base: position 7,453 of record PITA01027199.1, on the reverse strand, counting down.
TTCTACATGCACTGGGAAACCAAAAATTCATTTAACTTACTGTATTGGAATATGTAATTTGCTATGGTGGTCTTAAACCAAGCCTGCAATATTTCTATCATACGCTTGTAGAAAAGCCCTTTCTAGGTTCACTTCAACTCTTGCTTCTTTACCTACTTGCTAAGCATTTAGGGATAAAGTGCCACAATTCAACTTGCCCAAAAATTGATGAGCTTCACTGAGGTACTTCCTTATTTTTATATTTTAATTTATATTTATTTTTATTAAATTATAATATGAAGATTTATTGTATTAGGAACAATCTTTTGGGACATGTTTTTTTAAATTCTGGAATTCTGTCATTTGAACAGTAAATAAGCACATATCATACAAAATTTCAGAATATCTGGAAAGTCATACTAATGAGAAATTATTTCTAAACCAGTTTTGTAGCAATATTTCTAAAATATGTTTATTTATTTAGTCTGTTAAAAGATTTTTTAAGAGAAAGGTAAAATTATGACTCTCAAGCAAATATAAAACTGAGTGTTAAAGATTTTATTTTAGTAAATCATGCAATGAGAAAACATGACAGATGTTATAATCTGTTCAAGGAGAAGTCAAAAGAGCTGAGATTTATATGAAATCTCTTAAAGAAAAGTTGAAGTGAATTGCAAAAAGATGCAAAAGTGGTTTCCATCCGGGGAAGGGACATTAATTAAATCTGAATTTATTCAGATTATTTATTCATATTAAATATGAATTAAATCTGAACCTAAAAGTATTCAGAATACATATCTATAAGTTACCTACAATTTACAAAGAGCTACAAAATAGCTGAAAGAACATAAACATGGCTAGATTATGACAACTTTATGGGCATACCATAGACAAGGAATAATTTTCCATTAAAACACAAAATGTCTCTGAAAGGGAGATACCCCTCTTCCTTTGGTCAAAAATAGTTTCAATGATATTATTCTTTCTTAAAAAGTAAGGATGAGGAAGAGGAGCAAGATAGTGGAGAAGTAGGAGACCCTGTTTCAACCAGTCCCCTGAATTGAGCTAAATATCTACCAGAACACTCTGAACACTCATGAAATAAGCCTGAGATGTAAGATTATATATTTCTGGATCTTCAGGGGTAGAAGATCATCAGTGGAGGGGTAAAGAGGAGTGAGAGGTAAAGATATATTGTAGAATAAACAGAAGGATGAGCCACCAGTAGTGACCCACTGGAAAACAATACCCCAATACAAAAGTGTCCAGAGCTTAGGGACCAGCATTAACTTGGAGACTGGTTAATAGCACTTAAAAAAAGGGGGGTCTTGAGGGACAATTGGTGAGATTGGGTGGCCATGAGCATGGGCCTAAGCCCACTGTCCCAGAGTTGTCACAGCTGGTGCCCACCCACACCTGAGAGAGCCCGTCAGGCACCAGTCAGCAGTCCCTGGACCCACAACCTTCCACCATCTGCACCAATGCCTAATCTGAGCATACCTGGCATGGGGATGGGCTCCAGACAGTAGTCCAGGCAACAGCATCTACAAGGATCGGCCTTGCCCAGACAAGTATCACTCAGGGTTTTAGCGGGACAAGAGTGCAGACACAAGGAAGGGCCTCAGGCAACAATTGAGATGGTGACTGGAGGTGTACACCACCCATGAGAGGTTGCAGTGTCCAGCGGAGTTTGCAGAGGTGGAGTTTGTGTATTCTGGACCATCCAGAATGAAGCAGACTGAGACTTTTTTTTGAGGCAGAGGTCTGGGTGCAGACAGTTTACTTTGCTCTGACCCTCAGAAAAGCCACAAAACGGCAGCTAAGAACAAAAACCTGCAGAGAACAAAAGCCTGAAAAATCAACTTCCACAGAGCCCAGCCCCTTAATAGGGAACAGGGTGACTCAGCCCAAGCAAGACTGACTGAAAAACAACATGGCAGGACCCATCCCCAGAAGACAACCCAGAAGAACAAGAGGACAACAACCACAGGATCCCCATAAAACTGTAGAACCCCAACATCAGGAGAAAACAATATGTTAAGGTCCCGGTATTGCCCCCAAAATCTGTATATTTCATAGATACCGCTTTTCTTTTTTTTTTCTTTTTTAAAAATTCATTCTCATGATTCTTGTTCTTTTATTTTCTTAACCTACTTAATATTACAACTACATGTTTAATACAACATATACTATAATAACTTTTTAACTTGAAGTTTTTCATACATATACTTTTGTTTCTCTTTCTTTTTCTTTTTAAAAAATATATAGATATAGATATAAGCTTCAAGGTAGTCTTTTTTCCTTGTTCAATACTACCCCTATATATAAGCCAGTTTTAATTTCCCTGTATCTCTGGAAAGTTGAATCCTCTAACAATGATAACAAGATATACCCAGGAAGAACTGAAATAACCTTCATTGCCCACATTGAAGATTTGTAACCATGTTCCCATCTTTTGTCAGTGTTTCTGAGTATTTGTTTTTGTTTTTGTACTACATAAATCCTATTACTGGGGTCCTTTCTGGCTGGGTTTTTCTTTTATTCTTTTTTTTCCTTTTACTTTTGTTGGTCTTTTTGTTTGATCATTTTTGGTTTTGTACATTATAAATCTTAATTTGGGGGCTCATTTTCACTGCTTTATTTTTTTTCTCTCTTTTTTCTTTCTCTTTCCATTTGATGGTGAATTCCAATTGTTCCAAAACTTTCCACAGTGCACCGTGCCTGGATCATAGTTGATATATTCAGCTATACATCCCCTCACCCACCTCGAGCCAAAATGACTAGGAGGAAGAACACCAAACAGAGGAAAAAATTCAGAGATTGTGACCTCTGCAACAGAACTATTGAATATCAACATAAACAATATGTCAGAAATAGAATTCAGGTTAACAGTTATCCAGACAATGCCTAGGTTAGAGAAGACCATTAGTGGCATCATGGAATATCTAAGGGTGGAAGGGAGAACTGATCTGGCAGAACTTAAAAATGCCATCATTGAAATCCAATCTAATATAAAAACTCTAACAGCTAGGACAAATGAGGCAGAAGATCAAATTAGTGAGCTAGAAGACAGATAGAAAAGAAATATCAGGAGAGGCTTGAAACAAACAGCTTAAAAGCCATGACAAGATGGGGTGCCTGGGTGGCTCAGTTGGTTAAGCAGCTGCCTTCGGCTCAGGTCATGATCCCGGAGACTCGGGATCGAGCCCCACATTGGGCTGCCTGCTCGGCGGGAAGCCTGCTTCTCCCTCTCTCACTCCCCTTGCTTGTGTTCCCTCTCGCTGTGTTTCTCTCTGTCAAATAAATAAATAAAATCTTTTAAAAAAAGCCATGACAAGAGAATTAGGGGAATATACGACACCATGAAATGTTGCAATGCCAGAATTATTGGGACCCTTGAGAGGGTGGAGAGAGAAAGAGGACTAGAAGATATAGTTGAACAAATCCTAGATGGAAATGTCTCTAATCTAAGGTATGGAACAACTGTTTGTGTCGTAGAGGCAGAGAGGACATTCCCCAAGATCAAACAGGGTAGAAACACCTCCAGGAATGTAATTGTGAAATTCACGAGTCATAAATTCAGAGAAGATATCTTAAGGGTAGCTAGGGGGAAGAGATTTCTTATGAACAGAGGGAATACCATCAGAAAAATGTCAGACCTGTCCACAAAAACCTGGTAAGCCAGAAGGGGTGGCTTATTCTGGCATGAAGACATATTCATGGCACTAAATGAGAAGAACAAGCAGTCAAGAATTCCTTATCGGGTGAGGTGATCATTCAGAATGGATGGAGAGATAAGGAGCTTCCAGGATGGGCAGAAACTAAAGTAACATGTGACCATTAAACTGGCCCTGCAAGAAATATTAAGGGGGAAAGGAAAAAGACCCCAAGAGTAATATAGAACAGAAATATACAGAGACAATCTATAGAAACAAGGACTTCACAGGCAACATGATGACAATATAATCACATCTTTCAATAATCACTCTCAACTTGAAAGGCCTAAATGCTTCCATAAAATGGCACAGGGTTTCAGATTGGATAAAAAGACAGGAACTATCCATATGCTGTCTACAAGAGACTCACTTGAAATCTGGAGGTACATCCAGACTGAAAGTGAAGGGATGGAGAACAATCTTTCATGCCAATGGACCTCAAAAGAAAGCTGGGGTAGCAATTCTCACATCAGATCAATTACATTTTAAGCTAAAGAATATAGTCGGAGATACAGAAGGACACTACGCCATTATTAAAGGGTCTATCCAATAATATGATCTAACAATTACAAATATTGATGCCCCCAACATGGGAACAGCCAACTACGTGACTCATCTGTTAACCAAAATAAAGAGACATATTGATAGTAATATGCTAGTAGTAGGAGACCTCAACGATCCACTCTCAGCAACAGATAGGTCATCTAAGCAGAAAATCAACAAAGAAACAAAAGCTTTGAATGACACACTGGACCAGATAGACCTCATAGATATATACAGAACATTCCAACCTAAAACAACAGAATATTCATTCTTCTCGAGTGCATATGGAACTTTCTCCAGAGTTGACCACATACTGGCTCACAATTCAGGGTTCAACTGAAACTAGAAGATTCAGATTATTCTCTGCATATTCTCAGACCACAATGATTTAAAACTAGAATTCAGCCACAAGAAAAAGTTTGGAAGGATTTCAAAGACTTGGAGCTAAAGATCATGGTGCTCAAGAATGTTTGGATCAAACAGGGAAGCAAACAATAACATAACCAAGTCATGGAAACCAATGAGAATGAAGACACACTGATTGAAACATGTGGGATAAGGCAAAGGCTATACTAAGTGGGAAATGCATGTATATAGAAACCTCACTCCCAAAAAATGAAAATCCTGAAAACACTAATTCTCATTACACCTTAAAGAACTGGAAAATCAACAACAAATTAAGCCAAACACATGCACAAGAAGGGAACTAATTAAGATTAGAGCAGAGATCAATGAGTTAGAAACTAGAGATACAGTAGAACACAGAAACAAAACTAGAAACCACTACATTGAAAGAATTACTAAGATTGATAAACCACTGGCCAAACTAATCTAAAAAAAGAAAAAAAAGAAAGAGGACCTAAATTAATAAAATTATGAATGAAAGGGGAGAGATCATGACTAAAATGGAAATAGAAACAGTCATCAGAAATTACTATCAACAGTTATATGTCACAACGTTAAGCCACTTAGAAGAAATGGATGCCTTCCTGGAAACCTATAAACCTCCAAGGCCAAAACAGGAAGAAATTGACAACATGAATAGACTAATATCTATTAATGAGATTGAAGCAGTGATCAAAAACCTCCCAAAAAACAAGAGTCCAGGACCTGATGGATTCCCTGGGGAATTTTATCAAAAAGTCAAAGAAGATATAATACCTATTCTTCTGAAGATATTTCAAAAAATAGAAACAGAAGGAAAACTTCCAGACTCTTTCTATGAAGCCAGTATTTCTTTGAGCCCCACCCCAGGCAAAAACACCATCAAAAAGGACAATTTCAGAGCAATATCCATGATGAATATGGATGTCACGATTCTCAACAAGATCCTAGCTAATAGGATCCTACAGTACATTAAAAAGATTATCCACCATGAATGGATAAGATTTATCCTTGGGATGCAAGAGTGGTTCAACATTAGCAAATGAATCAATGTGATAGAACAAATCATTAAGAGAAGAGAGAAGACCCACATGGTCCTTCCAATTGATGCAGACAATGCATTTCAAAAAATACATCCTTTCCTGATTAAAACTCTTCAATGTAGTCAGGGAGTCAAGATGGCAGAAGGCCAGGTAACCACATTCGGGGAGTTCCCTGAAGAGAGCTGAATTTCAGCAAAAAAAAAAAAAAAAATCACTACAAGACCACTGTGAATACCCATGAAACCAGCCTGAAATGTGATATTTCGCACTTCTGGATCACCACAGGAGACAAGGACCATCGGCAAAAAGGTAGAAACAAATAAGAGGGTCTGGAGGCTTGCCCCCAGAGACAGGAGTGTGGGGGAGGAAGCCCGCAGAGCTGAACCATTGAAAGCAAATACCCCAAAACGAAAGTGCTCTGTGAGTGAGGAATAACAGCAGATTACAGCCTGAATCGGGGCTAGACAGGAACGGACACAGCAGAGTCCGGGGCAAGGCAAGGAGACTTTAACATTTTTTTTTCTTTTCCCGCCGCAGCCGCGCCGCCTCCGCCGCCGCAGCAGCTGCGAAAGTAGCGGGCGTGGATTCTATTTTTACGCCGCTGCCTTTCTCTCCCGTTTCTCTCCACCCCGTGGGCGGGCGCAGACCCCCCCAGGGAAGGCGTTTTTACATATTTGCGTGGGATGCGGGTCCCGGGGTGCAGACAAAGTCGCGCGATCCAAAAGGAGTGGTGGCTTTGAGGTGCGGGAGTGAAACGACAAGTGGGGGCAGGGGCAGAAATCAATACAACATCTGCACCAGCCCGGCTGTGACAGACTGCCAACCGGGAGGCTGGAAAGAGCCCCTCTCTGTAGAGGCTCTCTCTGGGAGGGAGATCTGGGCGCAGACATCTTGTTCTGACCTGACTTCCTCAACAGCTGAAAAAACGACATAAAGAACAATGCTCTGATACCAGAGAATTGTAACCTGATAACCTGGTTACCATGGAGACCAGCCTCTAGCAATGGGGCTGAGAGACAGAGCCCAGATAGAAGCACTGAAATGGAACGAGAGGCCCCGCCCCCAGAAAGCAAGCCAGAAGCTCAGGAGGACAACATTCCAATGCAAAACCTCAAATCAGGGTAAAGGCAATTTATTAAACTCCTGGCACTGACTACAAGTACCAAAAACCCTACAACTCATGGATAGAGTTTTCCACCTCATTTACTTTTTTAAACTTTTTTCTATTTTTACTTTTAAAGCTTCCACTTTAAGCTTAAAAATACATTCTCACGGTTTTTCTTCTTTCAATTTTTAGCCCCCATCTTATCACAACATGATACCCAATACAACACCCCATAACTTTTTTTTCTTTTTTACCCTGAAATTTTTTCAAAAACACTCCTGTATTTTCTGCTTTTCTTGTTGCCTCTTGTTTCCCTGTTCACTCTCTCTGTTTTCCCCTTCCTTCTCTCCTCTTTCCTTTTTTCTCTCTTTTACATGTACATGTAGATACAAGCTTCAAGTCAATCCCACATCCCTATTCAATACTACCCCTATATACAACCAGTTCTAATCCCCCTATATCTTTTGAAAGCAGGCTCCTCCAACAATAATAACAAGACAAACTCGGGAGCGTCTGAAATGCATTCCTTGCCCACAAGGAGTGTATTCCCTCACCTTCCCACTCTAGTTTGTCAGTGTGTCTGTGTAATTGTCTTTCTTTTATATTATATAAGTACTGGTCTTGGGGGTCATATAGGTTGGGCTTCACTTTTTGATCTCTTCATTTACCCTTGACAACCCTTT
>PITA01027198.1:0-21344 GCA_004023965.1 Spilogale gracilis | reverse complement strand
TTTTTTTTTTTTTTTTTTTTTTATTGTTACTAAATTTTTTTTTTCCAGTGTTTCAAGATTCATTCCCCATTCCCCACACCCAGTGCTCCCCGCTTTAGGTGTCCCCAGTACCCACCACCAGGCTCTCCCATCCCTCCACCCCCCTCCCTCCAAGTCCCTCAGTTTGTTTCTGTGTTCAAAGTCTCTGTTGTTTCTGATTAGTATATTTGTGTAACACTTAAAAAGAAATGTGTCTTAGCCAGCTTATGGTAGACTTTGGGCTATATCAAGTGACTAATCGTAAAGAGTTCTCTGTTTTCTGTGTAGTTAGCTTGGAAAAAGGTAAAGAAAGCTGCTTTAAACAGTGGTTAAATAACTCCCCATTACCTGTTAAAAGGATACATCAAAAGGATTTATTTTGGCTTTATACTGAACTTTTGTTGTTTCTAAAATTGGACTGCTTATAGAGATGATAGGTAATAGTCCTATTTGGGTTATCAGTTAATATGGTTTATATTACGTTTTTAATTTATATCATATGTGAGATATTAATTTATATTTAAATGAAATATAAAGATACCATTTGTTAAACAAGATTGCTAAAGATAGAAAAAAACGGTATGGGTTTTAATGTAAATGAAGTAAAAGGAACTCTAAGCAGAGTATTCCAAAGTGGTATCATTTAAAGTTACGGCGTGGATTATTAAATCAAAGAGTGGGTTTCATAAACTTACTTCCTAGCTTGCGAAGGTCGTACTTGCTTTCATTTGCCTTAAACTTGGTGTTCAGGCTCTAGTAGATGCTCCCTAGATTCGGTGTTTTCTCTAAACATATTCAGATCGACTTAGGTCATGCACCTTCTGCATGTCCCTCTTTGCTGAGTAAACGATCATAGTCTTTGTAGTCTATTCTTATGTAATGATGAATATTTAGTGAATGTTTATTATGTTCTAGGTTGTTATATAAGCTGCTTAGTTATATTTCCTCCTGTATGTGGCACACAGCTCTATGAGCGGTCTCTGTCTCCGTTTCTCTGTCACCCACACACCTCAGGGTGTCCACCAAGTATGGGTCTAGGATCGAGAGGAGCACAGCTGGCGGAGATGAGGGAGTACCCTGAAGTTTATTCTTTACCCCATTACCTCTAGCTCCTTTGATCTGAAATAATATTCTACCTCCAGTGATACCTTTTAACCCCTTCCCCTGAATCCTCATCCTATTTCCCAATTCAGAAACTGTATCTTATCTCCAAAGGTAAAACACTCTGGACAACTAGAGTGTGATTTTTATTCCCTCTATGATGTGGAATTAATTTCACTTCATTCCTCTATGTTCAGAGAATCCTCATTAGCCTCCTTTCCTATAGAACCTAAATGGATGTGAAAGAAGATAGAATTAGAGGAAGAGAGTACAGCAACAGCATTTTCTCATATGAGTGCACACAGTTAAGATGACAGCAAAATGTCTTAGATTGTCTAATAGAGGTATGTATTGATGGTGGGGTGCGGAGAGAGTCTCTGTGACTTCTGTGCTCATGAGTAGGGCAAGGAGAAAGCAAAGATCCTTACTGGAAGAAACCTCAGCTGGTAGTGGCTCTAGAAGAAATTGTCAGATCAGTATAGATAGCTATATACAGAAAAAAGGCCCCCCCCAGGGTATCAGCAGGAGGCTCCCGCCCTCCACCACCTCCTGCTTATCCTCTCCACAGAGATTCTAGTCCTGAGCCTTTTCTTTCTTGTCTTCGTCTTGCTGAAGACCCTTCTGCTGACCAAATGAACCACTGCTGTCACTTGAGGAGGGCGGGGGTAAACGGGTGATGGGGCTAGGGTGGGTCAGGGTCCTGCCAATTCTCCCATCATGTTCTAGGCTGGGACTCAAGAGCATGCACCCTACAGAAAGTTACTGCATCATACATGATGATTAGGTCCCACAGTATCCTACTATGAGCTCATGGACATCCTAGACAAAAGGCTTAGGCCTCACAGTCTAATTATTATACTGTGGACAAGTACTTATAACATTAATTTATAACCTCCAACAGGTTGCTGAAAGTCTAAACTGATTTTTTTTTTTTTGTTAAGCAATTCAGATTCTATTTTGTAGTATATTTCCTCATAGTAACAGTGGGTATTTGATGTAGTTTTTGTTTTTGTTTTGTCAAAATTCCATCCCTTTGGGAGGAAAACACCACTTAAGACTGTTTAAATAGAATGGTTCTTCTGAAACAACCATGTTATGGCAGTTAACCTCAAACAAGGACGTGTGAAATTATATCATACAGCAATTGAGAATATTCTTGGATGGTGGCATTAGAGAGAGCAGTCCAAGCAGTGTAGTCTTTTTTTTTTTCTTCAAAGATTTAGAGCACAAGTGGGTGGGAGGGGGTGGGGGTTTGGGGGGAAGGGCAGAGGGAGAGAATCTTTCAAGCAGACCTGCCCCCTGCTTGGGGTTCATTCCCACAACCCATGAAATCATGATCTGATCTGAAATCAAAAGTCTGACACTTACCGACTGAGCCACCCAGGTGGCCCCAGGCTGTGTTGTCTTAAGTAATTTGTTATCATCTGAGACTCAGTTTTCTCATCAGTAAAACCAGTGTTTAGTCCTGATTTGGTAGGGTTTTTCTAAGACTCAATGAAACCATCTCTATTTAATTTAGAACCATGCTTAGTCTTCTATAATTGTTTTATAACAAATAGCTAAAAAATAAATATATAAATAAAAAAAAACTCCAGCACATTGTGGAATGCTTCAGTAAACTGTTTCCAGGATTATATTAATCCTTATTAGTTGACAAAATAGGTGGAATTATTACAACTCAATGCTCATCAAAGAAGTTGGGGAAATATAAAGCATTTGCAGACTTCTCTGAAGCCAGTTTCTGTGTCTGTAAACAAATTCCAGGGAAATTGTTTTTTATTGTTGATATCCTAATTTGGATGAGACTATGCTAGACCTGGAACAGAGAAATTACAGAATTAATTTATAGGTGTTTAAACAATGAAGCTAGCCAGCACTATTTCTATCTCATTTTGTTGTTAGTTATTTTCAGTATTCAAGACCAGGGTCAGTTCCTAGCAGCTGAAGAAGATTTAGCCGCAGCGTCCGTGTCCCATCAGTCCCGCGTGCGATATTGTGATTTATAAGAAATATATCTTTGGTCATTCAGATGACCAAACCATATTTCTCATATATATCTGGTCTTCAGCCAAAGTTACTGACTCAGTCTCCCTACCCTTGGAATTTCCTAAGTGTTGAGAGTGATGAAGGCAGCTTTTGTCATGTTAACAGGTGACCTGAGGAACCCACCTGTGTTGGGTTGTGATTGAAAACCAAGCTGTGATTGGAGGGTGAGGTACCAACCCTGACAGACGGCCAGCTGGCTAGTAGTAGGGGTAACAGCCTGGGCTTATGACTGGTGTCTGAAACCCAGGGAAGGGTCCGTTGGAATCCCCAATCTGTAGCTGGTTTTTCGAAGCACAGGCTTGCAGTAGCATCTGAAGTGAGGGGTGAGGGAGAAGTCTTGTAGGTCTGAGCCCTTAACTTGTGAAATTTATGCTATTTCCAGGTAAATACTGTCAGAATTGAACTGATATCTTGGACACCCTGCTAGTGTCTGAGCATTGTTTTTGCTGGTGTGGGGACCCCTCCTCCCCTGGTCCCCCATGCTTATACATTGGAATTGGGTTCAGAACCTATTTAGTTTGGTGTCAGTGAAATAGGGTTTTCCAGAATGACCCTGGCTCACAGAAACATTTGGTTTGGGAAGAAAAAAGGTGAAAGGACAAGGGGATGAGGAACCTTTGATTTCTGGGTGGCCATGTGGTCACCCATGCTATGGAGCCACAGCTGTGCTGTGATCAGTCACTAAGAGTTAAAAGTTACCAGGAGTTTAGAGTTGGGTCCACCTCCTGTGGTTGATTCACTTGATGCATAAGGAAATGCAAAGTGTAAGAAAAAGGCAAAATATTCTACCCCTTGGCTATGGTTATCTGTAATAGCTAAACTAAAAGTAAAAGAGGATGCCTGTCAGACCTTGATGCTAAACCAAGCTCAGATTTCAGGGAGTCTGAGCTTAGGCTACTAGCCTCAGAGCCGCCCAGCAAGGGGAACATTACGCAGGGGTAACAGAAAGTACTTCTAAGACCTTTGGTTACTAGGAAGGTAGTAAATAAGGAAGAACAGCAAAACCAAGAAACCGCTGAAACTGGAGTGTGAAGGAACTGTTTTGTTTGTGGATTGGTATCAGCAGCTTCCCGAGGAAACTTTCCTGAGGGGATCGTGAGGGGGGTTTTGGGGTTGTGTCTTGAGTGAAAGAGCATGTTTGGGCTGGTAATGAAACATATAGCTAGCTCACTATGGAAAAATTACAGATGGCTAATTTGTGATCCACACATATAGGAGATTATTCCAGCGGGAGGAGCCAGCCTAGAGGACTCGATAAAAGACTTGGAAAGATCTGTTTACCCTGAGAAGGGGGACTGTCCAATTTTCCTTGTAAATATCAAGTGGATTATTATCCCAGATGAAGCCATTGATAATGCTTTGTACGTAAGCCATGTGGGATTGGCTTTATGAAGATTAGGATATTCACCCACTGATTATGTCCATTACCCATGTCATGATAAATGCCGTGGTAAAAGGGGCCCTCATGAGCACCCAATGTCACCTTAATGTTGCAAAATGGAAAAATCAGTCAGGGAATCCTTATCAAATGTGCTGGGCTTCCCCTCCTGGGTCTTACAGATGCTAATGAAAACAGTAAGTTAATAAGAAAATGGGAATTTCCAAGAAGGTGCGTGAAAATTTCTAGAAGGTTATTAAAAAACCATATTAACAAAGCAAATATTGAAAGGGGCAAAATAAAGGAATCAGAAAGGGGAAAGTAGTGGGACTTGTCCCAGCAGGGTGGAAATCTTTAGATGGTCATTAGGAAATGGGATGAATAAAGCAGACATGGATGGGTTAAAAACAAAGGTTTTAATGCGGTGTTACCTAAGGTTGGTGGGCCTGAAGGACCCACTATTGGTCACCCATCATTAAAGGACCCCAAACACATGTGCTCTATTTACCCCTGGGAAAAAATTTTAAAACTGGAAGGTAGAGATTACCATGAGAAAAGGGACCAGCAGTAATTTGGGGCAGTGGTTAGGCCGATGAATCAAAGATTGACGAAGGGGCCAGAGTCCCTTGGGTTGACCCCTCGCTGAAGACCTTATGTGCAGGCACGGATAAATGGGGCAGTGGGTGGAGAAGAGCAGTTTCCAGGGCAGTGGCCAATGGCCTGGCCATATGGTCAGATTAGAAAGCATGGGTACATGCTTTCCACATGCCTGTGGAAATCACTGTGAAAATCTGAAAGGTGCGTTAAAGTAGAACCTTACAAGAAGAACATCCAAGTTTGGGAGGTGACTGAAAGAGATAAGTAGATATCCCTGTGTGCTCCCTTGAGAGGGTTGCCTGGGGGTCCGTGAAGTGAGTAGACGGGAGGGTCTGTAGCAGTGCAAAGATGTGCTGAATCCAGACACATTTTTACTGCACCCTCTGAAGCACAAAATGCCAATAACAGCTGTTCTACCTGCCATCAAGAGAGACGGAGACTGCAGACGGCTATGTGGCAGATTCCCTGCTGGGAAGTCCTGAGCAAAGCTGGCAAGTGAGATTGATGCTGGTAGCCTTCGGGGGGCTACAAACGGGTCCTGCCTGACGGGAGTGTTCACTGCCTCCAGACTGGGCTTTGCTTCCTTGGTATTAGATGCAAATACTCAAAATACTATAAAAGAACAGCAGCAGGAGATAATTGCAGCAGAAGATAATTTGGATTACTGACCTTTATTTCTTCAGACCAAGGAACACATTTTGCAGTGCACGATATCCAGCTATAGGCAGAAAGATAAGTTTGGTGGAGAATTGGAGTGGGTGACTGAAACACTGGTTATTGAAAACAGGGGAAGAAAAAGGCATGAGGGCTGGCTCACTAGCCATCACCAGTGTGTGCTCACCCTCCATGTGTGGAGTCCTGCAGGGGTGGCCCCGCTCAGTAGCTTCCTGGTTTCTGGCAGATCTGGGTAAGACTGGAGGGGAAGTTGTTGGTATTCTTTCTTTTGCACATTGCTTCAACTTCTGTTTTGTTTGTTTTGTCCCCCTGCTAGGTGCGGGGGTCCCAGAACCAGGGCTGCAGCTAGAAGGGCCAGAAGTAGGGAGGTCGAAAAGCTAGAAACTGACCATGTCTTTTAACATTTCTGTCACAATTGCTGACAGCCTGGTGGGATAGGATGTACCTTCACCCCCTCTGCCGAACTGGGGTTAATCGTGAATTCAGAGATACTGCTTGTGGCACAAAAGGCTTACTGGTTGTGCACTTGTGTGGCCTTAAACTGTGTGATCAGGAATGGGCTGAGGGAGAGGCGCTTGCTAGTGTGGCTGCGGTCTGTGATCTAGACAGCACCCCAACGATTGAATGAGAGGCTAGTAATGGGCAGTATCTTTGGATTGCCATGATGGCTTTGCCATAATGGAGCAAACCACATGATTAGAGGGTGGGAACTTTTAGTCCCATCGCCTGGCCTCCAGAGAGAGGAGAAGGGCTGGAGGCTGAATCAATTGTCAGTGGTCAATGAAGTAATCAATAATGCTTATGATGGAGCCTCCCTAAGCAAAAAATAAAAAAGATGGGATTTGGAGCACTGGGAGAATGACTTATTTGGAGATGGCATGCAAGCTCTGCTTCCCTTCCTTGTGCCTTGCCCCATGCATCTCTTCCCTCTGGCTGCTCCTGAGTGTATATCCTTTTATAATAAATTAGTAATCTTATAAGTAGAATGTTTCTTTGAGTTCTGTGGGCCACTCTAGCAAAGTAATTGAACCCAAGGAGGAGGTCATGGGAACCTCTGATTGATAACCTGTTTTTCAGAACTATAGGTAACAACCCAACCTTATGCTTGGTATCTGAAACCCAAGAAAGGGATTGTTGGAACTTCCAATTAATAACCAGTCGCATCTGAGGGCAGTGAGGGCCAGGTGTGGGGGGCAGTTTGGAATCTGATGCCATCTTTGGGTAGACTGTCAGAATTGCTTGCTGTTGGGGGAAAGGCACCCCCCCACCTCCCACATGGTAGAATTGTGGACCTAGTTCTGGACTGACTACAAATTTATACATTCATTATAGCTACTGTATCATATTTCAGAGCAAAGAGTGATTCACTTATCTGCTCAAGATGTTTCAGAGTAATTCCACAAGTGGCCTGGTGGAAGTCATTATTATAAATATTCTGTGAAGTCATTTATGAAGATTATTTTGAAATAGCAATCTAAGTTTTAATGCAGTTTCAGCTGTAGGCCTAGAAAAGTTATTTGTAAATAAATAGAAGTTTATTTAAAAAAAAGTTATTTGTAAATTAGAAAAGTTATTTTCAATAACCAGTAAATAAATAACATTTTTTCTATAGACAAATTTCTTAATAAATTTATTCTTTTAGTCAAGTCATTGTTTGGAAATGTGAAAACAAAAAGAAAAACATTTTTTGGCTTAATTTTCCAGGAAGAGAAATTTTCAAGGTGGGACAAAGTACCTTGAATTTAAAATTTCCTAGTTTCTCTTTTGTTTTGGTTTTAAAGATTTATTTATTTACCTTAGAGAAAGAGAATGTGTGAGCCTGGGGTGGGCGGGGGTGGGAGGGTGAGGGGCAGAGGGAGAAAGTTAAGTAGACTCCGTGATGAGCTTGGAACTTGATGTGGGGCTCGACCTCACAACCCTGAGACCATGACCTGAGGCAGAACCAAGAATCTCATGCTTAACTGACTGAACCACCCAGGCAATCCAGGGGCTAGGGTCATGAGATTGAGCCCCAAGTCAGGCGCTCAGTTCAGCGTGGGGTCTTCTTGGGGTTCTCTCCCTCTGCCCCTCTCCTGCTCAAGCACTTTCTCTTTTGCTCTCTCTCTCACATAAATAAATCTTTAAAAAAAGTAGGATAAATAAAAATAAAACAAAATAGAATTTCTTAGTTTAATATAATTAACATGATCTATGTAAGTTTTCTAAGTGAAGGTTCAGTCCTAGCAAAAGGGTGAAGAAATAGATTATAACAGTAAAGAGTATGGAAGCGGGTGTACATACATATATATGTAAGAACTTAGTATGTGAAAACTGATCAACTTTCTGAAAGGATAGCATTGTATCCTATAGTAAAACAAATTCTTAGTGAAAGAAATAAATGTTAAGAAGAAAAAAGAGAGAAACTACAAGTAAAAGAAAACATGACAATTTTTCTGACCTAGGGATAAATGTCTAAGTGTAAAACTAAAAGGAGTATCATAAAAGAAAATATTTATAAATTCACTTAAAAACATATAAACTTCAAGGTGATAAACATACAAAATACAAAAGCAAACAGCAAACTATGAAAAAGCATATGATATACAAATTACATTAGGAAAAGTGTCAATATCCTTATATGAAAAAGAAAAAGTCTTGGGAATCAATAAGAAAAAGACAAATCCCCTCCTGATAACATGGGCAAAAAAGCACAAAAGCAAAACCACAAATTTCAGTAAACATCAAAAGTTCAACCTCACAAATTATAGAATAAATACAAATTTTATAAAACGAAGTTCCTTTTTACAGCAATTAGCAAAAATGTTATTGTTCATGGTTTTTTGGAATGGAAGCTATCCCACATTGTAGAGGTTTAAGTTGACATACCCTTTGTGAAATGTTTTTTGGCAATGTATAAAATCAAGCTTGAAATAGGCATAGCTCTGTATCTTTATCAAAAAATGTTCAGAGAAATTTGCAAAGATTTATATAATTATGGGCACAACGTTGTTTGGAAAAAAAATGTCCAAGGAGATTAATAATTTTAAAAATTATGGTATAGGGCGCCTAGGTGGCTCAGTTGGTTAAGCGACTGCCTTCGGCTCAGGTCATGATCCCAGAGACCCGGGATTGAGTCCCACATCGGGCTCCCTGCTCGGCGGGAAGCCTGCTTCTCCCTCTCTCACTCCCCCTGCTTGTGTTCCCTCTCTGGCTGTGTTTCACTCTGTCAAATAAATAAAACCTTTTAAAAAAAATTATGGTATATTCCTACTGAGTACCTACTGTATATAATACCCAGTGTCAGGTACTTAGATCTTGGTACATTTCATGCTACCATTAAAAAATGCTGTTTTTGAAGAGTATTTAATAATATGGGAAAACGTGCAGAATATTATATAAAGAAAAAGAAAAAACCCTCAAACTGTATTTCTATCAAGACCTAAAATACTGAAAGGAAATATACCAGATGCTGACTGTGGGGATCTCTGGGTGATGAAAATGTAAGTGATTTTACTTTTTTCTTCATTTTTAAAAAATTTTATCAATCTAGGTAAAAATATTATGTAAAAGTAATTTAATCGGTATTATAGAAAAATATCAATATCACTGTAAAATGGAATGCCAGTATAAAAATGAATATATTTATACCTACTTGAGTTAAATCATAATAGAACAAACTTATGCTGACCTATTCTATGAATTTTTTTTTTTAAAGAAGTATGTGTTGAGAACCTCTGCTCTTACCAGGCCCTATTGTAGGTCTTAAGATTACTGCAATGGTGCATTGAACAGGAAAGAAAATCAGGAGCCTTTCATTGGGGCCAGGGATCTGGGGGGGAGACTTATGTCCTAGCTCTCCCTCTCTGGGAAGAAAGGTGTGTGTGCGGTGGTTGGGGGGGTGGTTTGGGGAGAGGATGCTGTTTCTGTGCAATCCTATGGGCGTGCAGTAAGAAACCTAGCCCTTAACTTTGACATTGTCTGCAGTGAGCATGCTCCACCAGCTAAATCAACCAAGCTGGAGATAGACTGGAAACTTCTGTTGGCACTTTTGTTGTATAGGGTATGATTCATCATTGATATCCTGATTTAAGGGACTGGGTGGGATACCAAGGAAAGGTCTATACTCAGGGTTCTGGGTAATCTGCATGGCTGGGGGGATGGAAGAGAGAGCCTTGGCTTGGTAGATCTTATTTTCAGAAACCAGTAACTGAGTTTAATGTTTAATAACTGAATTTACAATTATCTGATGCCTGAAGTCATTTTACATGAGATGCAGGACTTACTGTTTATTTATTGTTTCATAAGCATCAATTATTTTCCTTACTAGCATAAGGCTGAAAAAGGAAGAGGGGGAAGATAGTCCTTAATGTTATTTGTTTACCATCTATCTACCTTTTAAAAAATTGCAACAATTTTAGAGTAAGACTGAGCATTTTTTAAAGTATAAGATGATGAGCACTAGGAATACCTTGTGTTAGGCGTACACACCAAGTGCATGAATGCAAAACCTTGGAACAGTTTACTAGCAAACAGCCCGGAGTTTAGGAGACAAAGAGTTCTGGAGATATTCTTTGTAATAATAATTGCTGGGGACTCATTTAAAGATGCCGGGCTACACATGAACTACCAAGAAGAACCCCACACAGGCCAGTTCCTTAAGGTAGGGCCCCACAACGCAGAAGTCTGTGCTCTGTGACCAGGTGAGATGGACAAAACCGTAGCTGAGCTGTTTTAAACACAGCCGCGTATGTGTGGCACCACCATTCAGAAGCTTATAGGGGAGATTTCCAGCCACTTACCTTCACTGATGATTTCCAGGGAGGGTAAGAAGTACTCGTCACAGACAATAGACACGGCCATGAACATGTAAAGGATAATCAGGAAGTAGATAACAATGCCTCCATCTTTGCGCTCCTCTTTCGTGAAAAACCCTTCGGGAAAGTCCAGAGACGGAGAGGTAACACATTGAGTGCCGTTTCCTGCTAAGGAAAAGAAGGCAAAAATTTGAAGTATGCTGGTGTGGCTAGTTCCAGGCCCACAAAGAGAGCTTTCTTAAGGAAACTCTAGGTGTATGGTCACTGGGGAGAATTTTAAGAACCCTGGTAAAAATATATAAAGCATTTTGAATATGATTTAGATCTTTTGAAAAAAAAATAATCTGTAGGGCCTGAAAGAGGAGCATTAATGAAATAAGCTGATGATAGTGAAAGAACTAAAAAAAAGAAAAAAAAATCATGAAGTCACTCTTCCTTTTCTGCCTTATTTCTAAAACGGAATTCTGAACCCCTCTTCCTCCGCAAAGAGAAACTGTATCTGCGATGAGACAGATTCCTAATATCTGTACAATTTCATTTTCCCATTTTAGAGCCCAAGCTGCCCACGGGCCTGCGAAGAATTCTCCACTGTTGCAGAGAGAATTTCTAAGATGAAAGAAGATTTTTTTTTTCATGATGATGTCTCCAACAATAAAAAACTGGAGACTTGCCTGCTTCGTGAAGTCTGTGAGTTCTTTCTGAGCTATCTTTGAGAACTTATTCACGGGATCAAAAGTTCTTGATATTTTTCCAAATGCTAAAAATCAGAGGAAGAAGCATAAGCCGAAGTGAGTCAAGTGAGAATTTTCCTCTCTTTGTCCCTCCATCCGTATGTGGCAGCAGCAGGAGGGACAGCTGACCCCCGTGTCCACCTACCTGTGGCCCTTGGGAGACGCTGGGGCAGGGAGGTGCCTGGGGGAGGCAAGCGTGCAGTAGCCCCAAGGATGCCGAGGAACAAAGCCCTTCTTGCCCACCGCTGGCCCCCTTCGGTGAGCATTTCTGCTATGCTCTTACTGCACAGAGTGCTGCTTTGGGAAGGGGGAAAGGGAGGAATAAGCTGGATCATGTGAGGAGTCTCCTTCCTGCTCACTGCCCTGCCCAGGACACAGCTCAGCAAGGCCTGTGCAGGAGGGAGGGTGAAAGGAGCCAGGCGGGCTTCTCTGATCAGGATCCCCAAGCTCCGGAGAGGCTGGAGGACGTCGGGAGGAGAACAAATGATTCCTGTGTGCAGCTGTAGTTGTCCCTGAGGGCAGATCTAGGGGGCTTGCTCTTTAAGGCATGGTTTGATTTACTGGTCTTCATAGTGGCTGTGACTTTGACTTTGTGTAGATTTGGAATGACCTCTGTTTGCAACTGCTTCATCTTTAGCCCTCACTTCTAGAAGTTGCTGGGATTGGTGTATGTGAATTCTTTGGCTAGGAGGGCACATTTTTATATTTCTTTTGGGCCTCTCCTCCTCCTATCCCCTTAGGGCTAGAGACCGAAAGGTAATTTTGGACACTGTTGCGGTAATCTAGTGGAAAAATGACAGGGGCTTGAACCAGAGTTGTAGCAATGGGGGTGGAGAGAAGCAGACAGCTTCAAGAACTATTAGGGAGACATGGTGAATGCTCTTTGATCATTGATTAGCTGTGGTCTCTGCCAGAGACTTTGAAATGCAAATTCAACAAGCCAGGGTTTTCAAACACAGAGTATTATCTCCCCTACCCTAGCATTTAGTGCACTTGCCAAGGTGTTAGGGACTTGGGGCAAGGAAGTAACATGTGCCTAATAGCACAGACCACATAGTTGGAGACCTAGCCCTGCTACTTCCTAGCTCTGTGTCCTTGGGCATGCTATTTAAACTCTCTGCTCCTCAGTTCTACTGTCTGTAAAAATGGAAGTGTAGTGCCACCTCACCTCTGCGGTGAGGGTGACATAAATGAGTATAGGTAGTCTGTTTAGAGCCGCCTCTGCCACGTGCTCAGTGTTACCTATTCACCTGTCATCTGTCTCTGTCTCTTAAAGGATCTCTTTAAGTTTTGCAGCACTCATGGTTCCTTTGCTTTACAGAAAAAGCATAAAAATTGATGTGCTTGCTAAGTTTTAGATTTAGAAACTGGGTTTTTCTGGTGGAAAAGAGTAAGTTGCTTCCGGATGTTTATGATCCTGCATTGGTAAAAATTCTCAAACGCCCTTTTGTTTTGCTGGGAATTGGTAGCCATTAAAAACCTCTCTGAAACCGTCATTTCTAGGAACTGTCTATCCAGATGTGTGGTGTGGTTGTGAGGTTAGGATCATGAGTCACCAAAATGTAGCCCAGAATGGAGCAGATTCTCAGCAAGCAGCGTCTGGGCTGCCGAACCCCACAGAAGGTGGCACCCTGGACCACGAGACTGTGGCCTCAGCGCCAGCAGTGGCCGGGGCCAGGGGTAGGGACCACTTAATTTTGTGCTGAGTGGATGTGTTGCATGAGCCTTTCCTCTCCAAAATGCCGTAGTTCAACCAACTGATAAAACTAAACATTATAAACAAGGAAAATAGCACACATTATCGTATTTCCAGTATTTCCACAGTATTTTCAGTGCCCAGTGTTAATCCAGGAAATAGCAAAAATCTCAAGATACCAGTCAATTATAATGGAATAGAGTGCCTACACATAGTAGGTACTTAAAAAAAACCATTTGTTGATTGATTACATTGTAATGATTTTTTTTTTAAAAAAAGGATTTTATTTGACACAGCACAAGTAGGCAGAGCAGCAGGCAGAGGGAGAGGGAGAAGCAGGCTCTCTGCAGAGCAGTGAATCTGATGCAGGGCTGGAGCCCAGGACCCTGGGATCCTGACCTGAGCTGAAGGCAGACATCCAACCAACTGAGCCCCCCAGGCGCCCCCACTATAATGATTCTTGGAAACCCATTTGCCAAAACACACATGTACTTGCTCTGAACAAATGATAAAATCAAATATGAATTTATCAAGGAAAGAGAATTTAGGAGGCTAATTATATCTTCCTTATACATTTATTGCCCCTTTTTGCAAAAGGATCTTAAAAAGTTTTTTATTGTAAAATAAAGCACAGATAATGCCACATGAAATATATAGTTTATTTTTATATTATTACTGTTATATAAGACAGAATCCCTTGTAAACACTGCAGATCAAGAACTAGAATTTTGCCAGCCACTCTAGAAACCCCTTGATGTGCCTCAATCCCACCACCTTCTTTTCTTAGAAAGTAAACAGCTTGGGGCGCCTGGGTGGCTCAGTTGGTTGAGCGACTGCCTTCGGCTCAGGTCATGATCCCGGAGACCCGGGATCGAGTCCCACATCGGGCTCCCTGCTTGGCAGGAAGCCTGCTTCTCCCTCTCTCGCTCCCCCTCTCTCGCTGTGTTTCTCTCTGTCAAATAAATAAATAAAATCTTAAAAAAAAAAAAAGAAAAAGAAAGTAAACAGCTGCCGACTTCCACGGTAATCAGTTCTGTGTGTGTGTATTTTAAATAGTTTATCACCCACTAAATGGGGGCATCTTCAGGATGCTGTAGCTTAGCCCCAGAAAAAAAGACTTTTAAGTTTCTTTTAGTTTATAGACTTCCCCTCCTTTTTCTTTTTTCTTTATAATTTATATCCCAGGGCACTTGATCTGTATGGTTTCCCACAGTGCTGATTTTGTTGAGTGTGTCCTACGGTATAGCTCAACATGTCCCTCCGTTTCCTCTGTTTTTGTTAACTGGCAGCTGGATGCAGAGGCTTGATCAGACTGGGTTCTGTCCCACTGGTAAGACCAAGTTCGGTGGGCGGTGTGACCTTTCCTTAGAAAGCACATGAAGTCTTTCCTTTTATGATGTTAGCAGCCTTTCCTTCTCTAGAGGTTGCAAAAGGGTCATGTTAGCTAATTCTTTAATTTTTTTCACTTATTACTTGGAATATTTTATGTTGAGATGACTTCTATCATCTACTCTCTGGGTACCCAGGGGTACCCAGTTTATATGGAAAAGATATATGCTTGACCCTTTTCCTCTACTGATCAGTTCTCAAGTTAATTGGTTTTCAGTTTTCTTCCAAAAATAACCAGCTAGATTTTAAAAATGATTATGAATCAATGTATTTAAATATATTTGATGGCTTCCAATTGCCACGATTATCCTTTTTGAATTTCAAATCATCTCATCTTTAGCTGGTGGGAGCCTTATCTTTAGGTTGACTTCTGAGAGCCTTTGACATGACCTTAATAGTTTTTAATAGCTTTCTTAATTACCCGATATAAAAGAGATGTTCCAGGCTCATCCTACACACAAAACTAGTCATGTCTCCAAAATGTCTATGTTTTTAAGCGCAAAGCACATCCATATCATGATTTAGGAATCTGGGTGCTAGGGACGCTCATTGCTACTGGGTTCCTCATTATTTGTAAATCCGTTCACCCTGCCCCTCATTATATCTCCTCATAATATACCTCATGAGTTCATACTCATACTTCCTATTCAAGGATCTTGGATGATAGAATTGGAATATCTAGTAATTCACAATTACTAGTTTCCTGGTCTTAGATATATGAGTCTCAAAATGATGATATTGATTCTACCACCACTAATATAATTACTAAGTGAAAAAGTTTTGCTAATGCTCACTTCATTCTCCTTCTATTCCAAAAGCTACCGTCTATCTTCATTGTTCCCTTTAACCCTCATTTAGTCTTGCCACTACCAGTAACTACATTTTTAATGTTTGTCACTGTTCTAAGGTTGATGTTCCTCTAGACATTTTGACACCTGAAACATATTTTCTAGTAGATCCCTAGGAAGAGCTCATGGGAACTGTGTTCCTCGGGTTCTTTCCTGTCTGTAATGATTTCTCAATGGTCTTTATGCTTGAAAGTCAGCTGTGCTGGATATAAAATCACTGGCTTACATTTTTTTCCCTCAAGTATCTTAAGTGTGTTGCTCTATTTTCTTATGGCATAAAGCATTACTCCTGACAAGCTGATAATTATGTAATTTTCTTCCCCTTAGATGTCGCTTGCTTTTTTCCTAGATACCCATAATTTTTTCTCTTTCTTTAAAGTTCAGTAATTTTATGAGAATATATCATAATGTTGGTCATTGTAAATCAATATTCTTAGGTATAGAATGTGCTCTTTCAATGTGTAGTTTCAAATCTCTTTATTTCAGGAAAGCTTTATTGAATTACAGCTTTTAGTATTTGTTCTGTTCCCTTTTTTGGATTTATTCTTTCAGGGCTTCTACTATGTCTATGTTGGATATTCTTTGCATAGTGTCAATATTGTCACTTGGTTATAAATCCTTTTTATCTTTTTAAATTTCTTTTTGATTTTAAAATTTTCATTTTTTCCTTTTTATTTCTTTTAAGATATATCTATTGTGTTCATTGCTCCTGTGTTCTTTCTAGTTTAAACAAATTTTTTTCTTTTATATCTAATATTTCCTGATGACTGACATCTCATTTCTGAGTTTTTTCTAATTCTGATTTATGTTCTTCTTATCTTGTATGATTTTCTTCATGTCTTTTAGATTCTAGTTACAGTTTGATCTATTGTGTGGGCATGTCTTCCTAACATGCTTCCCATGTCTGAAGCAATGCTCTTCTCCCCCTTATTCTCTTTTATTCTTATGGTAATTTTGTGTGGGATTTGACCTCCACATCTTTCTTTTTCTCATTTTTATGTGAAACTAATTTTTCCTGAACTTTAAGAAGAGGGTATTGTTCAGTGTAGCTCCTCTCAATTTGCAGACATGGCTCTTCTGTTGTTTTCTTGGCTTGCTGTCTGAAATTGACTGGCCCTGTCCTCCATGCCTACTTTAATTGGGACCTCCTCTTTCCTTTTCTCCCTAATGTTGCTATCCTGGTTAGCTTGTATTCCGTGAATAGAAGTTTCAATATGTACTTTGAAATCTCTGTGTGTTAGCCCCATCCTGGAAGGGAGCTCTGCTTGATTAGTTTGGAAAGTGCATACGTTTCAGACCCTATTGTGACCCCTTATACTCAACCACTGTTGGATTGAGTCAAAACTTTTTTTTTTTTTTTTTTGGTTTTTAACTGCTGTTTGCAAATAGTCCTATTGTATTTCATCAAATTTTTATTATTATTGGGGGGTGTCCTGTTCTCAGGTTGGTCAGATTCTCTGTGCCTTGCCTGTGCTTTCTCGAGCATAGAAGCTGATACCAGGCATATCTGGTGTCATGAGGGTGCTTCGTCCCCACTCATTTGTGTTTTGGGCTGGTGGTGGTGGCTCCACCCATCTTCCTGTTCAATGCTGTTAATGGGTCTTTGCTATCTAGTTGCTTGGTCTGTTTCTATGTGGAGATTTGGGAAGATTGAGAAACCTTGCCGCTCCTGCTCCCATCTTGAAAACCCTTTTCATCTTTAAGTGAGGAAATCCACATTTGTATTTTTTTAAACAGAAATTTTTTTTCAGTCCATTGAACATACGGTTTACTTGACAAAGATTCTACTTACATAAAACCGGTAGGAAACTGACCTATCATGTCAAGTTGCATACATCTGAACATTTACCGAGGTTCATGCTGCGCAAACAAAACTGTGAAGTTATTGGATGTTTGATCTTGGGATGAGGACTTTACTTCCTAGGGCTTCCTTGTGCCCATTTGTAAAACGAAAGGGCTGGACTAAGTATGTTCTTAATTCTTCTTAGCATTTGCTAGTAGTCAACATTATTAGACTCTGAGTGGTGGTTTGTACTGAAATGGAAATTAAAATAAATAAAAATTAGAGAATCTCCACAACAAGCCATCTCCTGAGATAGCCAAGGAAGTGACCCATTCAGATTGGTACAGGGCTGGTTATTGAGCTGTGGTCAAATTACACACTGGTAGTCACCCTTTCTTTGAAGACGTAAAACCCTCAGAATTACCTTCAACTCTTCCTTGCTCACTGACCAACCTCGGTTTACCAGGCTTCTCTGCAATACCTGGACCTCTGCTGAGTAAGATGTTTCCAGCTGTGCTTGGGAATCAATGCTAACAGTTCCGTGTTTAGTAAACCTGAGGTCTTCTTTTGCATCATGCAGTGCAATTCTCCCACCTGCCCTAAAGGACAGAAGAGGAGTTCTCACTGGTTTCTCAGAAGTACCTGGTGGCTTTTAAAATGACCGATGATCTTTCTGGGCCTGGCTCAAGCACGGCTGTTTAAAAAAATTTCCCAACTGATGCCGGGAGTGTTGAGAAGTACCAGGATGGATATTGCTATGCTTGCTTTATAAAGGATAGATTGAAACGATTGCCTAAGATCTAAGGTTACATAGCTCCCACCTAAGTGGCAGAGCCAGGATGTAGGCAAAGGTCTGTGTAATGCCAGAGTACGCAGCATCCTCACTTGCTAAGCTGAGCCAGCTCCTCAGAAAGTGAGTTTCGTGAGGGCAAACCTATGCCCATCTCATTTCCTGTTGCATTGCCAGTGTTCCACACAGTGCCAAGCACATGGTGGGTATCTACTAAATATTGTGGAAGGCGTGAATGAATGATGTACGTAGGGAATTTCACAGTGACTGTTCCTTGACAGCCTCCCTGGGACCCCACAAGAATGTACAGGGTCTTTTGTCGCATTCAAATGCCCTTTGCTGCGTAGTGGAAGCATCTGTCTGACGTGTTCCCAAACGGAGCCGCTCAGTTGCTCGCCAGCTCCACCTGCTGGTGCTTCAAGCACGGTTGGGCTCCCCACCTTCCCTTCGGAGGAAATAGGGAAAAATCTACTCTTAGAAGCCCTGTGAAATCAGTCATTTGGAAAGATATTTTAATTCTCCTCCATAGAATGAAAGCTAAGGACATTTGCTACCCCCTGTTGTTTAATATCTGTACACTAAAAGGAAAGCTTTCACAGGCCCCTCTTCCTGGGAGGACAGAGGAAGAGAAAGAAGCAGATGGCTAAAGCTGTCCCCTGTGATTTGACTCCAGCTTGTTGATAGAACTTTTAAATTTTTTAACTTTTTATTATATATTATATAATATAGATATACATGTTACATATGTATATAAAATATATAGAGAGAAAAATATATCTATTTTGCTATTGCCTTTTTTAGTTTAGATGTGCAGAATCAAGTTCCATAGGTCATCCTTAATAAAATGAGGGATTGAGTGTCCCCATGTGAGCACAGCCTGGGAAGGGAGTGTTGAGTGGGAATGCACTGTTCACAAGGAGCCTTCAGTGTCTCAGTTGCTGCTGTCCCCCGAGTGGCTGCTTGCTTAGGAGAGTAGCCTGGGAATCCTCAGGACAAGGAGCTTTTAGCTCAGTCCTCCAACAACCTTTGGATTTTGTCTCCAGCCATCACGCGAGCTGCCAGCATAAGCCATAGCCCCAGCCGTGAGCTGAGTAGCATTCTACTTGGTGGTTCACATATCACAAGGTGTCTGCCGTCTTTCTCACGTTCTCATCCTCAGGGAGTTTATCAGCCAAAAATCAGGGTTGAGCACTGGTTTAAGGGATGACTAAATACGTTCAGTTTTCAACCCAGGACAGGTTGGTCTCATTGATTGATGTGTGTGTCCAACTCCACGAAAATGATTCAAAAACAGTTTCAATTAGAAGACCTTCACAGTTTTCTCAGAATTTCTACTTTCCCCCTTTTTATGGGAGGGCATATTCCAATTCTCTGAGTACTGAAGGGGGGAGCTCAAGTTTTTCAGATCAAATATTATTTAAGAGAACATTTTGGAGTAGAAATTATTTTTAATTTTTATTAACATACAATGTATTATTTGTTTCAGGGGTACAGATCTGTGATTCATCAGTCTTACACAATTCACAGCACTCACCATAGCATAAAAATAATTTTAGAATTAAGTAAACCTCAGTTAAATCTGCTCTTCTTCAGGATTTCTGCAATGTAGCAAATGGGGATAATACCACATGTCTTTAGGCTGTGTGATTATACTTAAAATATTAATTCCTGTCCCCCTTCCCTCTGTGTTGCAACTCCATAAGAGCACATTTTATGTTATTAGAACTTGGCAGAGTGCTTAGCTCTCAATGAAGTTGAATGCATTAAGCAGGCCATCAGCTGGGAACAAAATGATAAGGGATTTTTATTCACTATATTTACAAAAATTGAAATTTTGCTTTTAGCCTGCTTTTTGATACTTGTTACTGCCACTTAATTTGTGGTAGCCTTTCTTTGTCTTTGCTCTCTGAGTGCAAATGAAAGCCTTCCCTGAGTGATTCAGTACCTGGTGTGGTTGAATGAATGATCCAGAAAAGGGCCTGCCTTAGCCTGACTTTGCATTTTCTCCTCTAGCTCTATTTCACTGAGGTGCTCTGAAGGGGTGGCAAGTGAGACAAGAAGTAGAGGGGCCCTAACTAAAATATGCTGGAGTATGGAGATTTATTTTCTTCATTTTAATATAATAAACCCCCTCAGGGTCTGAGTTAGCATCATCATTTTTCCTTAGTCTGCTCTCTGAAGCCTGCCAACCCTCTGTGAGGAGATTGATGCCTCCTTTACTATAAATAATCAGGACGAAGGCATTTATCAAGGATTCTTCAGAATTTGCTGGCCTTAGAACTTCTCCCCCCCAGGCTTGGAACTCAAAAGCCCTAGAGCTCATAAGGACCGAACATAAGAGAATCTGGTCCTGAAGAAAGAAAGAGTAAGTGGCTCTGTCATTCTCTCTGTGCTGGGATTGGCTGTACAGATTATATTAAGTGCTCTGAAGTCCTTGCTGAGCGAACAGAAAAGGGAGTTGCTGTGGTGATAGGGGTATGGAGCTAGAGGAGAGGTAGGGAAGGAGACCGAAAAGACCCCTGTACTAAGCGTAGGTTAGGACACTGTGCCCATGTAGTCCAGGACTGCTGGTTGGATTGTGACTATGGGCAGTCTTTGTAAATCAGTCTCTCAAAGGCAGTCTCAACAGGCCCTTGCCTTCCAGAATGCTGGACTTCTCTGTCTTTGGCTAGATAGTCCCAAAGAACTAGAACAATATTACTTTTGTCTGGGACCTAAGGAGAGGACACCAATTTCTCACTGCTTGTTCTTCTCTGCTTCTCTCCTCAGTTCTTCTCCAAACTGGAAGGTCACTGTGGGAGACATGAATGTGTGCCTCCCAGATCCCCTTTGAGGGAGGACTGCTGCCCCAGGCCTGGGGGTGCTGTCAGTGGTGACCTCTCCCTCTCAGACCCTTGAGGGGCAGCCTGAGCTGCAGAGAGCCGCCTCACCTGACATCACACTGTTCCCAGGGTCACCCACATCTCAATAAGGGAGGGCTGTAGAAGCCCAGACATTTTGGCCTGACGTAGACAACTCTGATGGGTACTGCTCATTTCAGAGCTTCTCACTGGTTTGGCGATAGCTTCATCCATCTGCCCCCAAATTCAACTACTTCCATCCCCAAATCCTACTTCCTCCTTTTCTGTCACAGTTGCTGAGCCCCAGTAAACATCTTACACCCCAACGCCATCTCAGGGGCAGCTTCAGGGAAACCTACATGTGACAGGCTCTAACCTGCCTGGCAGTTTGGGAGAGGTCTATGCTCAGAACTCCAAACTTTATTCTGGTGTATAAACAAGTGAGTTTTATATTTTAGAAAATACTTTTTTTTTTTCTTTCAACATATCTTGGCTTTCAAAAATGTTGTCTCTGGACAGAAAAAAACAGGTTGAATTTGAAACTTAACACTGAGGAATGACTCCTTTGTTCTAGGCAAGTGTCTGTCCTTTCCTTGAAGCCATGAATGCCACTGATTCATGGATGGGTAGTCGGTCACAGGACAAGAGGAAATGGGGGG
>PITA01027197.1:0-21343 GCA_004023965.1 Spilogale gracilis | reverse complement strand
CCCTTTGTCTGTAGTGTCATTTGCAAATATCTTCTCCCATTCTGTGGGTTGCCTCTTTGTTTTGTTGACTGTTTCCTTTGCTGTACAGAAGCTTTTTATTTTGATGAAGTCCCAGAAGTTCATTTTCGCTTTTGTCTCCTTTGCCTTTGGAGACGTGTCTTGAAAGAAGTTGCTGTGGCCAATGTCAAAGAGGTTACTGTCTATGTTCTTTTCCAGGATTTTGATGGATTCCTGCCTCACGTTGAGGTCTTTCATCCATTTCGAGTTTGCCTTTGTGTGTGGTGTAAGAGAATGGTCTAGTTTTATTCTTCTATATGTAGCTGTCCAATTTTCCCAGCACCATTTATTGAAGAGACTGTCCTTTTTCCATTGGATATTTTTTGCTGCTTTGTGAAAGATGATTTGCCCATAGATTTGTGGGTCCATATCTGGACTCTCCACTCTGTTCCGTTCGTCTATTTCTCTGTTTTTGTGCCAGTACCACGCTGTCTTGGTAATCACAGCTTTGTAATAAAGCCTGAAGTCAGGTAATGAGATGCCCCCAGCTTTGCTTTTCTTCTTCAGCAATTCCTTAGCGATTTGGGATCTTTTTTGGTTCCATATGAATTTTAGGATTGTTTGTTCCAGCATTTTGAAGAATGTTCGTGGAATTTTGATCGGAATGGCATTGAAAGTATCGATTGCTCTGGGCAATATAGACATTTTGACAATGTTTATTCTTCCGATCCATGAGCATGGAAAGCTCTTCCAACTTTTTGTGTCTTCTTCAATTTCTTTCATGAGTGTTCTGTAGTTCCTCGAGTAGAGATCCTTGACTTCTTTGGTTAGGTTTATTCCTAAGTATCTTATAGTTTTTGGTGCCATAGTAAATGGAATCGATTCTTTGATTTCCCTATTTTTTCATTGTTAATGTATAGAATGCAACTGATTTCTGTGCATGGATTTTGTATCCTGCCACATTACCAAATTGTTGTATGAGTTTTAGTAGTTTGGGGGTAGAGTCTTTTGGGTTTTCCACATAGAGTATCATGTCGTCTGCAAAGAGAGAGAGTTTGACTTCCTCTTTGCCAAGCTGGATACCTTTTATTTCTTTCTGTTGCCTGATTGCTGTTGCCAGGAATTCCAACACTATGTTGAACAGTAGTGGTGAGAGTGGGCATCCTTGCCTTGTTCCTGATCTCAGAGGAAAGGCTGTCAGTTTTTCCCCATTGAGGATGATATTCACTGTGTGTTTTTCTTAGATAGATTTTATGGGGTTGAGAAAAGTTCCCTCTATCCCTATACTTTGGAGAGTTTTGATCAGGAACGGATGTTGTATTTTGTCAAATGCCTTTTCTGCATCAATTGAGATACCATGTGGTTCTTCTCTCTTCTCTTATTTATTTGTTCTATCACGTTGATTGTTTTGCGAGTGTTGAACCACCCTTGCATCCCTGGGATAAAACCCACCTGGTCATAGTGGATAATCTTCTTAATGTATTGTTGGATCCTGTTAGCAAGGATCTTGTTGAGAATCTTGGCATCCGAATTCATCAGCGATATTGGTCTGAAGTTCTCCTTTTTGATGGGGTCTTTGTCTGGTTTGGGGATTAGAGTGTTGCTGGCTTCATAGGAAGAGTCTGGAAGTTTTCCTTCCATTTCTATGTTTTGAAAGAGTTTCAGGAGAATAGGTGTTATTTTTTCTTTGAATGTTTGGTAGAATTCCCCAGGGAATCTGTCTGGTCCTGGACTCTTGTTTTTGGGGAGGTTTTTGATCACTGCTTCAAACTCATTACTAGATATAGGTCTATTCAAATTGTCGATGTCTTCCTGTTTCAGTGTTGGTAGTTTCTAGGTTTCTAGGAATGTATCCATCTCTTCTAGGTTGTTAAACATATTGGCATATAATTGTTGATAGTGATTTTTGATGATTGTTTCTATTTCCTCGGTGTTAGTCGTGATTGCTCCCCTTTCATTCATGATTTTATTAATTTGGGTCTTCTCCCTTTCTTTTGGATTAGTTTGGCCAATGGTTTATCGATCTTATTGATTCTTTCAAAGAACCAGGTTCTCGTTTCGTTGATGCGTTCTACTGTATCTCTAGGTTCTGATTCATTCATCTCTGCTCTAATCCTCATTATTTCCCGCCTTGTGTGGGGGTTTGGTTTATTTTTTGTTGGTTTTCCAGTTCTTTAAGGTGTAATGAGAGTTGATATGTTCGGGATTTTTCTATTTTTTTGAGTGAGGCTTGGATGGCTATGAATTTCCCCCTTAGGACTGCCTTTGCTGTATCCCATAGGTTTTGGATTGATGTATCTTCATTCTCATTGGTTTCCATGAAGTGTTTCAGTTTTCTTTGATTTCTTGGTTGATCTTCAGCTTCACTTACTCTGACTGTTAGCATATTTAAATTTAATTGCATCTTATCTATAGCCTTTCTAACCTCAGCTTTCACTTCTGTTGCTATGGCTTCCACTTTCAGTTGTGTAGTTTTAAATAGATTTCTTCCTACCATTAGCTTTTCTTATTCATGAATATGAAAACATAACTTGTCTATTGACCTATCGTCAAAGATAACACCTTGGCATGTATTTTATCCTAAGAACCAGAATTTGATTCAGAGTCAAGTAGGCAGTAACTTTACTTGAGGCAGAGGTTTTAGAAGTTCCCATGATATTGTTACCTTTGGAAACTTTCTTTACAGTTTCCCATTTTGTAAAGCAGAGTCCAGTCTGGCACTCAGAATTTTAGGAACCCTTATTTATTGTCTGATGTGATTCCCAATAGGAAAAAAAAAAGTCTCCCAGATGTGTTTTTATGGTTATATTGCTATTTATGTTTCTGTTTTCCTTTTAGTCTTTAGCACTCTTAAACTCCATAAAATTGTTTTGTAGTTACTATGCTATTCAATGTTTTTTTTATTTTTTGCTGTGCTGTAGCATATTATGCAAACCAAGAAAACTCTGCACTGGATCTATGACCGATAAGTGCATTTTAATAATGATGGTTATAATGGTAATAATTATAATGATAATATCTTCACAGACAAGAAATCATTTCTCCAGTACCCGGGAAGAGATGGAAGAACTTAAGAAAAGGATGAAAGAAGCTCCCCAGACATGCAAACTTCCAGGACAGCCTACCATCGAAGGCTATCTCTACACACAAGAGAAATGTGTGTGGGAATACAAGGATACTCACTGGGTTTCAGTAGGCTAGCACCTACTGCCACTTGACCTCTCCAGACTCTAGACACCCATATTGTTCACACCCCTGACAGCTACACCACTTTGGAGAACAGTTTGGGAACAGAGAGAAAAAAGAAAAGGAAGGAGAAATTGGAGGGGGAGGTTAAGGATTTGTCCTCCAAAGACTTTGGAATGATAAGTTCTAAGGTTTTTCTCTGTGATTCAAAATGGGGACTGTTAATTGTTTAATCCCTCTGATAACTGTGACTGGGGGAAAAAGGAGGTAGGGGCAAAGGAGGCAGAAAAATAATATTTATTGTACCTACTATGTACCAAGCATGGTGCTAAGTGCATTAAATATACTATGCCATTTAATCTTTAAAACCACTTATCATACCCATTTTACTTGAGGCCACTGAGGCTTAGAGAGATCACTGGTTGAAAGTTACCCAACTATATGTTGGCTAATTGAACATAAAACAAAAGTGGCAAAAAAGTTACCCAACTATCAAGTAACAAGCCTAAGAGTAAAATCAGTTCTATGAAATGCAAAAAATGTATACTCCTATCACCACACCCTATACCTCCCACTGCCTTAGGAATACATGGCTGCTCTTAAAGCACTAAACAACAACCATTGTGATTTCAGTGGGGAAGACAGTTGTTCATTGCTAACCAAGGACTATGGGTTAATTTACTCATTCACTGAATATTGGAGAGGATTTAAGCCTTCCTACTTCCTAAATTACTTTATGAAAACCTGTGTGTGCTCTTTAATTTTCCTTATGGATGATGACCCGATGCTTCCAAAACCTGTGATTTCAGCCCTGCCCAGAATTATTATACCTGAGAAGAAGAGGCAAAAGAGGCTACTCAGATGTTATCAGTGACAAAAACCACTGCAATTCACAAAGCATGATATTTAGACAGTGATAGTATCATCTTTTCTTTTAGAGAAATTAACTTTTGGTGGTTTTCAAAGATATGTCCTTCCACCTCTCAGGCTGTCTTCAACTCTGCACTGTATAATTTCTTAGTCTCAGTGCAATTGAAATTTTGGACTGGGTAGTTCTTTGTTCTGGGGGGAATCATGTACATTATAAGGTGTTTAGCAGCATCTATGGCCTGTCCTCACTTTATTCTAATAGCATTCCATAGATATGACAACCTAAAATGTCTCTAAACATTGCCAAAGATTTCTGTGGCAAAACTGCCCTTGGTTGAGAACTACTGCTATATTATAAAAGATGTGGGAACACTTATTTTGTAATCTTGGCTGTAATATCAACTAGCTTCATGGTCCTTCTGTGCTCCATTTTATAATTTGTCAAATGGATATGAAGTTGCTAGGCAGTCGAATATTTACCAAGTATCCTTTTGGCCAGATGATATGCAGTGCATTAAGGATTTTTTTAAAATATTTCATTCATTTGACAGAGAGAAACACAGCCAGAGAGGGAACACAAGCAGGGGGAGTGAGAGAGGGAGAAGCAGGCTTCGTGCCGAGCAGGGAGCCCGATGTGGGACTCGATCCCGGGTCTCCAGGATCATGACCTGAGCCGAAGGCAGTTGCTTAACCAACTGAGCCACCCAGGCGCCCAAGAATTTTTTAAAAATGAACCAACCTTGTTTTTTTTTTCATATACAACTTTATTTTATTTATTTAAATTTTATTTATTTATTTATATTATGTTATTTTTTATATGTTATTTTATTTTTTCCCCTGTTCCAAAACTCATTTTTTAGTCACTTCAAGAAGTTCATGGTCTGATGAGGAAGACAGACAACTATATCAAGGGTTATAAGGAAATGTGTTGAGCACTGCATTTGGGGCATATATCCAAGGGTTTCACTGAGGAAGCAATGTTTGAATTAGGACTTGAATTATGAGTGGAAGTTTGATAGGCAAATAAAGAGAGGAAGAAAAATTACAGCACAATGGTAATTGCATGTTACTTAGGCACAAACGTGTGTGAGGATGTAGTTTATTTTCAGGGTCTGTCTTTGCCAAGAATAGCCCTAGTATACACTTGCCATCCTGATGTAATTATTAATAGTGACCCATTCACTCTTAAGTAGGTACTGAATTTGGACTAAAAATATATGGTCACCTATTTATTTGGTAACTGAAAGTAATTCATTGAGACAGAACCATAGAGGGTGGCAAAAGACAAAGTAGGAAAGGTAAATATGATCATATTATGAAGGGTCTTGTGGGACAGCCTGAATTTAGAGACACCGAGAAAGCCATGCATGATTTATAAGAAAAATGATATAAATAGGGATAAGTATTTTAAAAATATTCCTTTAACTAAAGAATAGAGAATGGACTGGAAAGAGTGATCAGAAATGGGGGCAATCAGAAAGAAAGCAACTGTCATAATTAGTGAAATGATGGATTTTTATTTTGTTTGAGGGAAATCATAAAACATTACAAGTAATTCAGCAATAGGGTCCTGAACTAACTCAATTCTAAAAGGGATTGAGAGGAGGAAGCAGCTGAAGGTGAGACATGTGGGGAAAAGAATGAGCAGTACCCCACCACCAGTCAAATGGGACACATTACAGGGAAGAAGAAGCAGATTACATATGTTTCCAACTCATACAATAGGATGAGCAGTAGAAGCATTTAGAAGAGACATGGCAAGAAGAGTTCTTTGGAGCAAGCTACTGCAAATATGGAAAGCATTTAATGAGGATTAGGATCTCTAAATGTGCTGTGCATCGATATTCCACAGGGTTGGAGTTCAGAGGAAGGTTAGAGCTAGATCTGAAGTCCTATGACTATGAAGAGCAGACTATACCACTTCCATCTTAGGAGTGTATTGACCAGACAGTGAAATGGATAGTCTGTCAGCTCACTTTTGCCTATCATTGTAGGGGCTTTGGGAATATCCTGGGTGAAATATTATTGCCAGTATGAGAAGGAGACCAAAACACTCACCATGACACCTATGGAGCAGAAGCCAGGTGCTAAACAGGTCAGTTCTTTTGTGTGTCGTATTTTTTGAAATCCATCTGTGACTATACCTCAAGAAAGAGACTTAGTATCAAAGAATCAAGTCCATCACGGTCATGTGAAGCCATGACTTTGTTATGTTTCTCTTGACCTAAGTTTGCATTGGGCCAGATACTACTCAGTTGAGTGAAATATATCTGTTAATTATGTAAAGCCTTCTGAAAGTGCCTGTACTTTTTAATTAATTTATTAAATTGTTACAAGTACTTGTCACACTGTACAAGAAAATTTGCAAGAATGTGGATGAATTGCCATGAGAATAGTGTTACTTGCTTTTAAGAAATCTCTACTTCTTAGGATTCTTAGGGTTCCTTTAAATAACAAGTGTTTAAAATATCATTTTCCAAAATTCCTTTTTTAGAGAAGTATTTCTGTTTTCCAGTTGGAATAACCTATACCCCTATTCTATGTAATATTCAGATATATTTAAGCAGGTAATGCTTCTTCTTTTTCTGTCCTCCAAACCTTCCCCCCCATCCCCTAAAATGTCAAGATGAGTTTAACACATTAAGAGGATAGTTATTTACCTGGAAGAACCTAATCTTATATATTGCATACTATACTTTACTTACTGTACTGTGCTATAGTATGTTATATATATGACCCCACAGCCAATAAAAAAGGATATTCTGTCATCTCACTTTTGCCTCTCTTTGTAGAGGCTTTGGAAATTCTCTCTCTCAAGGGTTTATTAAGATAAAAGCTGATAGAACATTCACATTCTAAAAGTAGTTTACTGTTTCTCAGACTTGGCCTAAAGGCATGATATTTGAGGATTTCTATTCTTTACAAATTGATTACAAAGTCAAACAAGGTTCATATTGGCACTGAACCTTGGTGGTGTGAGAAGACCCAATTTTGGTAGGCAGAAATTTGGAGAAAAATTATGCCGAATTGTCTCCATTGCTGGTGCTTTCCATGGGAGTTCTCTCTCGTGTGGCTTGTTCATAGAAAGCTCGAGAGGACTGAGATTTGGTGTCAGACTATAGAAAACTGCCTTTTTTGTCTTGAACCAAAGTTTTGTCACTAGGCTTTGAATGTGTATTGGAGATAGAATGCACCTCTAATGAAGTGTACCAGATGGGGTTTCCAGAACCATCATCCATGCTTCTATATGGGCCAGTTACTCATTCCTGACTCCAAAACTCTTCTTAGTTCCCAGTCTGTTAATTGCCAAAGTACCTTACAATGTGGTTTTAGTGAATTTATCTTGTGCTCTATCACATTTTTTCCATTTCTGTCACTACTTACCTGATGTGTCCTACTGACCAGTGTTTATAAGCACTGTCCTGTAGTTTCTTCCTTTTCTTTACCTACACACATTCCTTTCCCAATCCCAGACTTTAAAATAAGCTGAGTAGTCTCTTTCTCTCCTGCTCAGGCACCTACTGCAAAGCTCAAGACAGAAGCAGTACATCCCACTTTCATATCCTCCTAGGAGATGAGCACAAGCTCTCCTTTCAGTTTTTCTTTCCTTCTTCCCTTTTCATTGAGTGGCTGCTTGTAAAATTGCAATAGTTTCAGCCTAAGCAATTTTAGTATGGGATTCCTTATGGAGTGGAAAGAGGAACTTGGTTCTGTATTTAGAAGGAAAAGAAGGTAAAGTAGTAACTTGAATTTACCTAAAATGAAGTTGAAAATGATTTAGTCTTGTCATTTCTCGCAGTTCCTATTACTGGTTTGTGTTTTAGAAAAGTAAATAATACAAGTAAGTGAGACTATAATAACACCATAAAATCCACTATTTATTGACGTCTACTGTGTGCCAGACACTGAGCCAGACACGTTTTGGCATGTACCTCATTTACTTTCTCAGTATTCCTGTCAAGTGTTAATAGTTAAATTTGAAGATGGGGGAATTAGCCCTCTTTCTGACTATAATACTTAATAATGTTCCCTGCTAGTTCAGCCTATCAACTTCCACTTTTGTTGTACTTCTCACTTTATGGGTTATCTTCCCAAATTCTGTTTTATAAGATCCCCATCATTTTCCTGTCAGGCAGTTGTGGTAAGAGGAAAGAGTGCTATATTTTGATTTTCAACAACTGGGTTTAAATCGTAGCTCTGTGGCCTAGTAGTTTTTTGACCCCAAGTAAATGATATATTAATGTTGCTCAGTTACCATTTTCCTCATCAGAAAAATGGCAAGAATGATACTGTAGTTCATAAAAATTTCTTGGTCACTAACTCTTTCCTAGATTCTAGAGATATGAGGATAAATAAGATGCTGCCCATACCCTTGAATTCTGTCAGTTAGGGAAATAAGGCATGAAAACAGGAAGCTTTAATATAATGCACGAAACACATAGTGAATAGTGTATGGGATTAGGGAAGAATTTTGGAGGAAATGAAAGCTGAACTGCAGTTTGTAGAACAATTATGAGTTTAGCCAGACCAAGAATATAGATAAAGTCACCGCAGGTGCAAGAAACATTATTTGTAGCTATAGAGTCATGAGAGTTATGATGTGTGTGAAATGAGAGCACTTCTGCATGGGGGCATAAAACAGATAGGGGTGGCTAGAGGTAACCTGGAGTAATAGGGCCTAGGCCCCTGAGCTATGATGCTTCTGAATCTGAGGGAGTTGAGAGTTTAAACAGAGAGGGTGAGTATATGATACTCTTAGTTACTACCATCCTGAAGGACTAGAATTCTTGATACCCTAAGTATTAGGGTAAAGAAGGCAGACTGAAGGATGAATTTGCAGTTGAGTTTTTGTCGTGTATGAACAGCAAAAGGATAGACCTGAAATGTGATTGAGTGTGCCAATAAGAAAGAAGTCTTATATGCAACTAATGAATTGTTGAATACAACATCAAAAACTAATGATGTATTATATATCAGCTAATTGAGCATAATAAAAAATAAATAAAATAAGAAGCATTGTTTGATCAGTTGGATCAACTGTATAGACCAGTTTGGATGGCATAGTACCTAGACCCAGACCTGATACTTGTGAAGTGTTTCTGAATTTCTGGCAGCAAGGTAGTTAGCATTTTCCCCATTTAATAGATTGTGAAGTTAAGATTCAGAGAGGAAAATTATTTACTCAGGGTTGTAAGCTAGTAAATGGTGTAACTAATACAAAACCCCAAGTTTTAAACTCCCAAGTTTATTACTATTTCCACCATACCAACTTGGGTGACTTTAGGTAAGCCATTTTACCTCTCTGAGCTTCGCTTCTTTCTATTGGTTATGAAGAAAGTTGCTTTAAAGATATCTAGCATGTGTGGCAAATAGGTAATTGATAAGTGTAACTTCTCTTTCCTATACCACATTGTCTCTGTTGAGATAATAGAGGGAAACTGAACAATGTGGGACTGGGAAATTTTAATCTGTAGACACAGTGGACTTCAATGGCCTTATTAAGTGCTCATAAGACTGAGGAGGGCTACACTATTTTGCATATATGAAATACCAAATGGAACTTTGAGTAATATATAAATTTGTTCATTTTCACTACTCCTGCCTATCTTTGAAGGATTGTTTTTGTGATTCCTGCCTTCCTAAAGAGTCTGGAGGTGGGAATGGAAATATTTCTTTCCCTTCCTCCGTCTGCCAATTTAATGGAAAGGGGGTTGCATAAAGCCACTCCTAACCTGGAGGTTTTATGAAAATTTTATTTGGTATATTTAATGC
Organism: Spilogale gracilis; assembly: GCA_004023965.1. Taxonomy (NCBI): domain Eukaryota; kingdom Metazoa; phylum Chordata; class Mammalia; order Carnivora; family Mephitidae; genus Spilogale; species Spilogale gracilis. The sequence continues at coordinate 11,518 of PITA01027197.1, read as the reverse complement.
CATTTGGTTAGCCCATTTGTCCTACATTCCTCTTTTATTATGTACAATGAGCTTCCTATTTAATTTACCATGCTTGGAAAAGAGTACTGACCTACCCCAAGCATTTCGTCCTGGTCTCAATCATTAATTATTGGAGGAAGAAGAAACCATCTGCTGCAAATACTGTTTTTAGGGACAAGGTTCTCAATGAGGTTAAACATCGCTTCTGCTGCCCTGACAGATGCCTTCCAACTGACTGAGGCTACTGCAGGATACAGAAAAAGCTTCTGTGCATTTTTTTTCCAAATTGGCATATTAATCCTTCTCTTATAACAGGGACCTTTGGACTTAACTCTGAAGTACTGTGTGAGGAGGAAGACGGAGTCTATCGACAAAAGGTTCTGTTTTGATATAGAAACTAATGAAAGGTAAGCTGTGCTAGTATGAACTGGTAATGTCCTCATGTGCCAGGTACTGAGCCTGAGGAGAAATTTTATTTTCCTCTATCATCTCTTATGATGAAAATGAGCAAATCTATTCATGACATTACTGTCTTGGCTCTTCTGGCTGCTGTATATAGGGGTCTCTGTTAGACCTGGCCCAGAGCTGGGTCTCCCTCTGGAAACTTCCATCATCTTTGCCTCACCTGCTATAGGCAGAATAAGTCACTCCTAGGATTTAATTTGCTCTCAGATATACAATAGTCAACATTTGGCAAGGACAATATAAAAAAACTCATTTTTTTGTAGTATCAAGTTTTTATTTAAATTCCAGTTGGTTAACATATGGTATGATATTAGTTTCAGGAGTAGAATTTAGTGATTCATCACTTACATATACCCAGTGCTCATCATCAACAAGTGCCCCCCTTAATACCTATCACCCATTTAACCCACCCCCGACCTCCCCACCAGCAACCTGTTTGTTCTCTATGTTAAGAGTATGTTTTCTGTTTTGCCTCTCATTTTTTTCCTTATGTTCATCTGTTTTGTTTCTTAAACTTCACATGATTGAAATCCCATTGTATTTGTCTTTCTCTGACTGACTTATTTCACTTAGCATAATATACTCTAGCTCCATCCACGTTGTTGCAAATGGCAAGATTTCATTCTTTTTGATGGCTGGGTAATATTATGGTGTGTGTGTGTGTGTGTGTGTACACACCATATCTTCTTTATCCATTCATCCGTTGATGGTCATTGGGCTCTTTCCATAATTTGACTATTGTTGATAGTGCTTGATAGTGCTACTATAAACATCGGGGTGCATGTATTCCTTCAAATCAGTGTTTTTGTATCCTGTGGGTAAATACTTAGTAGTATAATTGCTAGATCCTAGGGTAGTTCTGTTTTTCACTTTTTGAGGAACTTCCATATGGTTTTCCAGAGTGGCTGCACCACTTTGCATTCCCAGCAGCAGTGTGAGAGGGTTCCCCTTTCTCCGCATCCTTGCCAACATATGTTGTTTCCTGTGTTGTTAATTTTAGCCATTCTGACAGGTGTGAGGTGGTATCTCATTGTAGTTTTGATTTGTATTTCCCTGATGATGAGTGATATTGAGCACCTTTTCATGTGTCTGTTAGCCATCTGCGTATCTTCTTTGGAAAAATGTCTATTCATGTCTTCTGTCCATTTCTTAACTGGATTATTTGTTTTTTGGTTGTTGGGTTTGAGAAGTTCTTTATAGATTTTAGATACTAATCCTTTATCACATATGTCATTTGCAAGTATCTTCTCTCATGCAGCAAAACTCATTCTTTTTATCTCCTAATATAACATACAAGAACAAGTGAATTAGAACACCTTTTTAAGGGGAAATAGAAGGGATGGGGGATGATAGTGATATTGGGGAGTCTTTTTCCCCTACTTGATGCAAACATGATACCAATTTCCCCTACTTTGCAGATAAACCGGAAATCGTTTGAATATCAACATTCTGATTTCAGCTAAGGCTTTCAAACTTTGTACTTTGTTGCATTTGTTTCTCTCCAATACTCTCTTTTTGTCTTCTAGAACTGGGCAGTTTTATCAGAGGTGAATTTAACCTTGACATTTTATTTTTTATTTTTTTTTTAAAGATTTTATTTATTTGACAGAGAGAAACACAGCCAGAGAGGGAACACAAGCAAGGGGAGTGAGAGAGGGAGAAGCAGGCCTCCTGCAGAGCAGGGAGCCCGATGTGGGACTCGATCCCGGGTCTCCGGGATCATGACCTGAGCCAAAGGCAGTCGCTCAACCAACTGAGCCACCCAGGCGCCCCAACCTTGACATTTTAAAATGAGAGCATTTGGAGTTACTTTGGAGAAAAGCATATAATGCAGTTGAGAGGTTGATCCAAAATTCAGTGAATAAATATTTCTATATGTTATTTCAGTCTATTATTTCTATGTTTTAAGTACTGCATGAATAGAATTTAACAAAGTGGTCGGATTCCTAGAAAAGGACTTAAAGGTTGAATTATAATATCATATGAACAAAACTATCAATGACTATAAAGATTATACTAAGAGATGTGGGCTTTTTTTTTTAGTTTGGTAATAAGTAAAAAGTCCTTTTCCCCATTTGAAATTTCTGTTTGTTAATCCATATGATTTCTTTGTTACAAATGGATGATCCTGACCAAAGATGGTTGTGATAGTAAACATTGTTACTAGTAACCATGCAGCTGTCACTCATTTTTCCAACAGCTTCAGGTCTAGTTGGAAGGGGAACTATACTTCTATTTACTGCAGAAAATGACTGTTGGCTGTGGCTTCTTTTTCATGAACATTTTTGTCTCTTGTTCTATAGCATCAAGGTGCTTAAATTAAAATTTTCTGTGTCCAGTTTCATTCTGATTCCCCTGTCAGCTTAAATTTGCAAGATATTTGCAAATAATATCCACATAAACTGAAAACAGTTGCAGGCAATTTGGTCCTGAGATTACATGCTGGGACCAGTTCATCCTTTTTTTTTTTAATGTTATATTAGTAACCATACAGTACATCTTCAGTTTTTAATGTAGTGTTCCAAGATTCATTGTTGATGTGTAACACCCAGTGTTCCATGCAATATGTGCCCTCCTTAATACCCACCACCAGGCTCACCCATCCCCCCACTCCCTCCCCTCTAAAACCCTCAGTTTGTTTTTCTGAGTGTCCAGTTTATCTTCATGTATCTTGCACCTAGTACTATGCATGGCTCATTATAGGTACTGAATTTGGTGTTTATTTTTAAATGTATTCTCCCATCCCATAACACTGAGGAATTCAGAGACTAGAACCCAAGAATTGAAGTTTTGGTGTGTCTGTGATTTTAGTTACCACATATTGGGCACTTAAAAAATATTCACTCATTTAATCTCCCTCCCCCATTTTACAGGTGAGGAGACTGAGACTTGAATAGTCTCAAGTTCTATTTGAGAATAATCAACAAAGTCACAGTGGCAAAGCTGAGCTCAAACACTCATTTATAGGTCCATGTTTTTTAAAACTTTTGTTCCATTGTCTTATGTGAAATAAAGGGTCAAATATATTAACTAACACTTGCTGAGGTACCTCTGTGCCCAGGAAGTTTTCTGAGGGGTGTGTCATCTGCTTTCCTGGCTAGTAAATCTGACATAAGAAACAAAGTCAGCATTCCCAGCAGGCATCAGGCTCCTGTATTCATGTCCATACAACAAAGAGAACAAAGAGTTTTCTGAGTCTCTTTTACTATCTCAAATGTAGAGGGTAACTTTTTTTTTTTTTAATTGGCTTCGCTGTTGTGGTGCCTGGGCGGCTCAGTTGGTTAAGTCTCTCCCTTTGGCTTGGGTCATGATCCCAGGGTCCTGGGATTGAGCCCTCCATCAAGTTCCTCACTCAGCAGGAAGCCTACTTCTCCTTCTTCCTCTGCCTGTCGCTCCCTCTGTTTGTGCTTGCTCTCTCTATCAAATAAAATAAATAAAACCTTTAAAAATAATTAACTTTGCTGCCAATATTTGAAACCATAGCCTTATAGCTCATAGAACTTGAAGTGCAATAATAATAATAATAATAATAATAATAATAACAGCAACAACAACCTAACAACTAACAACAGCTGCTAACATTTGCCTATGTCCCAGGCACTATTCTCAGCACTAATTCTCATACAGATTAATCTTTACTACAGTTCCATGATATATGTGGTATTATCCCAATTTAACAAAGGAAGAAAAGGAGACAGAAATTAAGCAATTTTGGTAACATGGATAGCAATTGGTGGAGCTAGGATCCAAACCCAGGAATTCTAGTCTTCAAACCCACACTCTTAACCATTGTACTGTACTGCATATATGCTATATATGCCTGTTTGCTCTGGATGAGTGACTGTGACCTCAGGAAGGGCAGGGTATTTGTCTAAGGTCATAAAGATAATCAGTGGAAGATCCTGGACGAGAAGTCACTCTTCTTTCTACTTTGTCATCCTGTTCTTATAAATATTATTCTGTTACTTTGACTTTCTGTGGCACCCAAGAATCCACAGTGCTTCTTGAATAGTCATTTATTCATTCTTTCAACCTCTCTGTAAGTTTAAGAGAAGACACACATACTGGATTATTTTTTATTTTTCATTTCCCAGATAGGGAAGCTGAGTTCCAGAATAAGTTTAATGTCATATCTGGTCTGCACTGTCAGCTTTTATGTCTGTTGTCCATTTCCTTGTTCTTCCTCTGGCTTCAGGATTCAGCTGGGTAGCTGTCTTTACAAAGATTTCTAGACTTTCTAGCCCCATATTGTATATCCAAAAGGTTGATTTGTTAGAGAAAAGTAAACTTGAAAGAATCTAGTGCCCAAAGTCAAGTCCTGGTTTTCAATTGATTTTGGTTTAAAGAATATTTGGAGGTTTTCCTTTTTAAGATGCACTTGGATGGAGTAAAAGATGGAAAGTCAAATAGGAATCCTATGGTTTCAAAACTGGAAGGGACCTCCTAGCTCATCTGGTCCAACACCCTTATGATGAAGAAATTGAGGCCCATAGAGGTCCAGTTACTATTCCAGGCTCTTTGAACTCTCTTGTCATTGTTTGTACCATTCCATGACTCTGAGAGAGGTCTTACCTTAACAGAAGGAGTAAGAGGAACTGGTTTCTCAATAATGATGCAGATATACAGATTATGCAAGGAGACTTTATATCTGCATAGAACTGCCAATTTGAAGTTCTCAGTTTGGTCATGAAGGTCTAAAAAGACCATACAGATTATACCATCTTGGAGTATCTCTGGTTATAGGTAGCCTAAAAGTAAATAGAAAAAAAGGAAGGGGGGAGGCTTGAGACCATTTCTGATAGAGAAAAGGCCTTGTAGCACAGTGATTAAGAAAGAATATGGCTTTTGGACCAAAATTCCTAAATTTTAAGTCCTGGCTATATACTTACCCACTGTGTGAACTTAAGGAAAAACCCAGTGCCTCAGTTTCCTCTTCTGTAAAATAGGAATTCCTATATAGTTTTATAGGTTCCTGGGTAGATTTCATGAATTAATACTTATACAGTACTTAGAAACTAGTACCTATCTAATGAGTATTCAATAACTGTTATTATTAGTCATAAGATTGCTTAAGTCAGCCAAAAGGCCTCCTCCCTGTGTTGAGTCAGCGTACATGTTGTTGAGTTCTTTCCATCTGGAAATACTCTTTGGATATCATAGATGGGGGAGGTAGGAAAGCCATTTGTGTTTTGTTTTGTTTTGTTTTGTTTTGGATGGATGAATGTACCCATGCTGAACAAGCTTACTCCTAGAGCCCCGACCAAACTGCTGGCTTCCACAAGAGAAAGGAAGAGAGAGCCACAGTTTGTTTCAAGTACAATGGAACCAATTTAAGTGTGTATTATGGTGAGGTGTCTTGGCATCTACCTTCCTATTTCCTTGCCTGACCCTAGCATGAGGCTGCCAAGATACCATCTCCCCTAGGATTCCCAAAGACACTGTTCTCTAAATGTTTCATTGGGGTTTTTTTTGAGTAAAAGAGATTTTGGAAAATTAGAATTATGTATTTGCCTGCTCTGTGTGACACCTTCCACAGGACTGAGAGGGACCCCTAGATCACAGGACTCCATTTTCTCAAGTGAGTTTTATACTTTTTAAAAAAGATTTTATTTATTTATTTGACAGAGAGAAACACAGCCAGAGAGAGAACACAGGCAGTGGGAGTGAGAGAGGGAGAAGCAGGTTTCCCTCCGAGAAAGGAACCCGATGCGGGGCTCAATCCCAGGTCTCCGGGATCATGACCTGAGCTGAAGGCAGTCAGTTAACCAACTGAGTCATCCAGGCTCCCCGAGTTTTCTACTTTTAAGTTGTCATTTTTTTACCCCTTAGGCCAGGAACCATCACTTTGCAGGCCCTTTCAGAAGCTAACAGAAGGCTATGGATGGAGGCCATGGATGGAAAAGAACCTGTAAGTTACCTCAGGATACTAGAGAAACCTCAGCACCACAGTCTGGTGTGTGAGGGCCCTTAGTGGTACCAGTGGGTCTAGGACAATTAAATAGTCAGATCGTCAGACTCAAAATTTTAGAACTAGAAGGAATTGTTGACTTGATATTTCTTGTTTAAAAAGTAAGCTACTTAAGTTCCATAGAGGGTGAAGGACTTCTCTGGGATTACTCTCAGAAAAGGCATAACAGCTGGGCCTAGAATTCAGGTTTCTGAGCTTCTTGCTTCAGTGTTAGATTATTACAAGATCTTCTTAAGAAAGAAAATTATGCCTTTTTCAGTTTATAAGACTAATATGTGTTCATATAGAAAGAGGGAAAATGACTGTCATAACTGAATAAGCATTTATTAAGATTTTATTCGTAATGGTTTTGCTACCCCCATCTTACATTTTCAAGTCAACTTATTCTCCTGAAGTGTAGAGCTGATGGGGAAGATGGTGCTGTCATCCTACATCCCAAGATGTACCAGTCCACTTAGAACATTGTTACACAAGAGGACAAGCAGTACCGTAAAAAAGTTTTGTGACTGTCATAGACCAATATGAAGAGACAGAAACAAGTGGAAAGCACTTTTTCTCTTCAGAATCTTCCACATAGGTTTCTTCTGGTGGAATATGAACTAGTCTCACCTTCCTAGTGTTGGAATTCCAAAAGCCTGAATTTGGATCCTAGTTGTGCTATTTAGTGGTTGTATGAATTCAAGCAAGTTATTCGTTCTCTCTGAGATTCAGTTTTCTTCTCTTCAGTAAAATGGGTTTAATAATCTCTGTTCCACTTAACTCACAGAGTTGCTTTGAAAAATCAAATGAATGGAAAGTCTGTCAATCATAATGTGCTATATTAGGTTTAGGTGCTTCTAACCGGGCTGAAGAATGAGTGCAAAGCTACTATGATTCAATAATATTTGGATTATAGTATAATCTTTTTGTTTTATTGAAGGCAAAAATGTGCTAAGAGAGGGAAATACACTGCAGGGTTTTCTTTCTGTGTCTCCTTAGTGTCCTGGAGACTACAGAGGAGCGGCCAGATCTCAGATTACATTTATAGCAACTAAGAAGGTAGCAGGGGAGAAGTGGTATTATGAAGATTGCCACACAGGAGTAGTCCATGATCTGTCTCTCCTCCCTCCTTCCCAGAAACTTGGAGCTTAACGATTGCATGCCTATGATGTTTCTCTAGGAAGATGGTAGGAGACTCATCAGGGCATTTTATTCTTGATTCCCTTTTTTCAGCTTGTTCTCCTTTTAGGTTTTAGAGATCGAAGGATCCAGATGGCTTTTTGTTGAGAATGACATTAGAATATACGTTCACTGAATGTGGATCCTTAACAACTTGATTATGATAGACTTTCATCAAATATCTTGTTTATAAAAGTGGCAGTATGGCCTGTTCAGCACAGAAATCTCCCTCATTGAAATGTCCACGAACATACACACATATGTAGATAATTTTCTTTTAAAAGGAGAGATTGTTAAAACAGATAAAACAGCTGATAAAACAAACACTGTATAGAAACAAATACTGTATAGAAGGCTTACTTCCTGCAATTTCACTTTATTATTGTTGCCGCTTTACTAAACACCCCAATTCACCAATATTGTATGTAGTGTACATGCCTTTGTTTAAAGTTTCAAAGAAGATTAGGACTTTAAAGGATATATGCTGCAATTCTCATCATTTTAGAGATATGGATTTTGAAGTGTAGAGAATAAAAAGGACATGCCTGAGATTTCCTAAAGATGTAGAGGTGGAGCCAGGACTAAACTTTGTCAAGGATCTCCTTTTTGGTCTCTCATGTAGCTATCACAGTGTGTACTTCAATATGACTTGGACAAATCTTAATCAGTGAATTGATCTCTTTCAGTTGGACACTTGCTTTTCTACAGAGAAACACCCATTACTTAGCCTCTGGGGTAGGAGATTGGTATTGGGGACATCTGCATTTCCCCACCAATGCCCATTAGCCGTTTAGCCATTAGAAAACTTTCTTTTCTCTCGCTCCATCAGAAAAATTCTCCAAGCTTTGCATAAGTAAATCTCTAAGATGGGTAGGCAACAACTTCATCTGCAGTGAGATACTTGGAATGTACTTCAGAGATTGTTAATCCAAGTGTTTTATGGGGACCTAGGCAAAGATGATTCTGTTTAGCCCAGTTTTTCATCTTATTAAAGCTTTAGAGTCACTAATGGTTTTGATGGACTACCTGGGGAAAGAGATTTAGTATTCTTTGCCATAATTACCTATAGTGATTGATAATAGCCATATCTCTTATTTTGTAGATCTACCACAGCCCCATAACAAAACAGGAAGAAAGTGAGTCAAATTTATGATCTACTGACATTACAAACTGCTTGCTGTCCTAATCACAGTTAATACTATCATCAGTATTCTGTAATATTGATTCCAGTGTGCTTATTGATGCCTCTGTGTGGAATAAAATTCATATCTATCTTTTTAAATATGTCTACTTACTGAAATAAGAAAGTCACTTTATCTTAGCTTATCGTGTGGGTAGGAATAGTGATATAGAGAAGAATATTATATCTTTCTTGTTCTAAACACATGATAGAAATTATGTGCATTTCTACCCTAATATTTCATGTTTGATGTTCCTCATGCCTAAAATAAACATAATGCAAAGAGATCACACATAGCATTTTGTGTTATAAGAGTAAAAATTCTATTCTTCCCCTGAAAAAAAAATATTTCCATTTAAGAGTATTGGAGATGAAAAAACCATACCCCTTAGTCTCTCACTGCAAGTCTTCTAGCATGATCAATAAATGTTTGATAGGTAAAGCTTGTTCTAGCAGGATCTAACTCTGTTTTCTTTTGTTTGAAACAGTGGAGCTGAATGAAGTGGGGTTCAAATTTGTTAGGAAGTGCATCAATGTCATTGAGACCAAAGGTAAGACATGAACCAGTGTATTAGCAGTGTTTGAATTTGGTCACTCTGAATTTATTCTGGGGTAATTTCTGTAAAGTAGCAATGATGTCATTTGTTGGTCAGGACTGATTTTAACGATGAAGACTATAAACCTTCAACACTAGACACAAATTTCTAAAATTCCAGCAAATTCCAAGCCAGTCATATCCAAGTATATTGGGATAATTTGTGGTTTCCTGCTTTTAAAGAGAAAGAGCTTAATTAATTACATGGTACAAAGTTCAAAGTTATACAAGATAATTATGTCCTAGAGATAAAGCTGTAGTTAACAATGCTGTATTTCAGACTTAAAAATGTCCTAAGATGGTAGATCTTGTGTTAAGAGCTCTTATCACAAAAAATAATAGATAAAGAGAGCCGCAGAAAAGTTTTAGAGGTATTGTGTATGTTTCTGAATAGATTGTGATGATGACTTCACTTATCTTCAAATTCATCAAGTTGTGTATATTAAATATGTACAGCCTCTTGTATTAAAAAAAAGAGAAAGAGCTTCCAACAGCTTATAAAGTATTCTAAAACACTACTAGGCACTCCTCAGTGTTATGACCATTCCATTGCAAATAAATGATAGTTCAATTTCTACCACAATACGTATCAGTTTAAAAATTGATGGGGTGAAAAGTTAAACAGAGATAAATGTGGAATCAGTGTTTTTCTAGGTTGGTGACACTCTATAGTTTCTCTCTGAGAATATTTAGAATGTGTGCAGGTAGTATATGAGCCAAGCCTCTTTATTCTTTGAAATGTTGCTTGAATTTCTCTATATGCAATATGGCCTTTTGTTTCACATATGCCATATTCCATACCTTTCTTACTTTATATCGCTAGTCATAGGGAAGTTGGAGGTTGGTATGTCCTCCTTTTTCAATTAAACCCTAGCTCCCTTCAAAGATGGTGGCACTTTTCTCAGCCACCTGCTGCTACCTACCTAGGCATATTTTTATATTACTCTTCTGTTCACATTAATGAAATCTTGATATAATCCAAATGAAAGTATGGAGAGAGTAATTTGGAGAGAGACTTCAAAACTGTTCCCCTATTGCAGGGAAGGGCTGGAGAGCTTGGAGAGGGTAGGGAGACACTTTCCTGTTTGAACGGACACCAGGGTGTAAGCACCTACTTTCTCTACCCTGAGGGAAATGAAAGCTCTAGCTGTAGAAACAAAACTGACCTCAATTTCTTTCCCTAGGTATCAAGACAGAGGGATTGTACCGTACTGTGGGCAGCAACATTCAGGTTCAGAAGTTGCTGAATGCCTTTTTTGGTAACAATTTTAATTTCATAATTCTTATTGAAAATTGTGTGTTAAAAATAAATGTGACTATAAGAGATAAGGAGACATTGCTTAAAAAGGCTGTAGAATGTTTAACAAATATTTTCAAAGGAAAAATGTACATATATTTACCTACCTTGGCTCAGAGACAATCTTGCCTTAAAACAACTAGCATCTTTCCTCCGTATCATATTGACACCTCAGAACCTTTGCAATCTGGCTTCTACCCCAACCTCGCCACTAGAACTACTTTTGCCAGGCTTAGAAGGTATCTTCTGTGAAACCCAGTAGATAGTTTTCACACGCTATCTTCCTTGATCTCCTCGTTGAATACTCCCTCATTTTTGAAAATTTCTCCATATATGACTTCTGTGACTCAACATCTTGTGATTTTTCTAAAATCTTGTGTTAAACCTTTTAAATCTTGTGACTCTTGTCAGGTTCTTTTTTCTTCTTCTCATCTTTTAAATCTTGGCTGGCTTTTTTCCAGCACTCCATCTTTGCCACCCTTTGTTTCTTCCTCTACATGTATTCCTAATGAAAAAATATTAGCCTGGTTATACATGACATTTTCCCCTTTTTATATGTCTAGTACTTTTTTTTGGGGGGGGGGTTAATTTTTTTTTTATTTTATTTTTTTTTATTGTTACTAAATTTTTTTTTCCAGTGTTTCAAGATTCATTCCCCATTCCCCACACACAGTGCTCCCTGCTTTAGGTGTCCCCAGTACCCACCACCAGGCTCTCCCATCCCTCCACCCCCCTCCCTCCAAGTCCCTCAGTTTGTTTCTGTGTTCAAAGTCTCTGTTGTTTCGTTTCCCTCCCTAGATTACCCTAGTTCCCATTTGCTTTCCTTCTGCCACTGTCCTCCAGTTTGCCCCTCAT
>PITA01027196.1:0-21341 GCA_004023965.1 Spilogale gracilis | reverse complement strand
TTTTATTTTTCGTTTTGGTTATGACAATTTTAATTTTCAAGAACTCTTTTTTTGTTGTTGTTAAGTTCTCTTATTTTAAAAGTATCTTGTTCTGTTATGTGAATGTTATACTTTCTCTTATTTTTTGAAGCTGTTACTTATTACTTAAAAAGTTGTTTTGGTTAATGTAACCTGTATTATCAGTGTTTTCTCTGGACTCCTTAATTCTGTTTCACTTTTCTGCTTCTGTTTTTAATTTTAGATGCGTGCCGGTTTTTTATCTGTTGCCTCTAAGTTGAAGACTTGTTCTTCCATACTTCATTGGGTAATGCTGTTTCCAGGAGTCCAAAAACTACATTTCCGAGGTTCCTTTGCCAGTTGGCTCCCTCTTAGGTGCTGTCAGAGGCATTTTTTTTTTTTTTTGAGAGTTCAGAAGTGGGCAGAAAAGGTACACTTTCTGCCTCTGGCTTCTGCAACAGGGACTCTGGGGGTTCCTGGGGACTGCTGTGGGGGTTTAGGGGTGTAGCAATTGCACACCAATGGTCCAGTAAGCAGCAGTAGCACTTCTTTGGCATTTGCACTGTTACTCTGTGTGGGGAGCCTTCTGCTGCTGTAGGCCGCCATCTTGTAAAGAGGATAAAGGAAAATGAAAGGCTCATTGATTTGCTGTGTATGAAGTTTACATCCCAACACAGCTCTTTCTCAAGGAAGTCCAGTCCAGGGAGAGTAGATGGAAAAATCATTTCACCTCACCAATTCTGGACTGTGTTGACAGAATTTATATAAACTTTGCTCTATCATTCTTGAATAAGATGATGAATTACATTTATATACTGCATTTTTTTACATGAACTACTGGAGAGAAAAGCTAAGGGAACTTGTTGGATTTGAAACAGATTAGTAGCATCTATAGAAAACTTGTTTATGACACTTTGCTTGGCCAAGACCTGTGCTTCAGCAGGAAAATGTCAGATCTGAATTGGAAATATGGATTTGAGGCCATTTATTTCTCTGTGAATGAAAACATATTAATTTTACTTTTCTATCCATGCTAGATTATCCTTTCAAAAGCCATGGGTTCTGGCTTCAGTGACATTCGTCACCAGGTTCCTTTCTCCTTCTGTTGCCCAGGGGGAGCATGTGTGTGTGCGCGTGTGTGTGTGTGTGTGTGTGTGTGAATTAGTAACATGATTACTGTTGATTACTAATCTGTGCCCATGTGGTTCACTGGAGTTTTTCCATATTAATTACTTACATATCAATAAAGAGAGCCAAGTCTCATGTGTTTTTTTTGTTTTTTTGGTTTTTTTTTTTTTTCAGTACAACACAGTTTTCCCCTCAATTGGCTAAGTAAGGAAAGCTGGAAAACTCTTACAAATGTTCTGGTCCACAAGAATTAGGTCATTCGTAAGGGATTCCCATTCTAAGCTATTAGGACAATGTAAATTGAACAAGAACTATATTTTTTTTTCTTGACTCTGTGTCTTGAAAGGCATATTATTTTAATAAGCTGTCAGTCAGTTACTCTGGAGCGAGACTTGTATTCACTTGAATTGGGCAATCAATGTACTTTTCTGTGTGTTTATGGGAATCTTACATGTTCGTTTCTGTGTGCAGAATCTATCTCTAGCAGATCCAATGTGATCTGAGTTTCCCCAATTTGGCGTAGAGAAAAATAAATTACTTGGGAATGAGAATTAGGAAGCTAGCTCCAGGTCAAAGGTAATTCTTGTAACTTCCTAGGAAACTTACCCACAGAAATGTTCATCCACAATATTGCTTATAATAATGAAATTGGAAAAAATCATTACATTTCCAACAACTGGGAATTATTTCAATAACGTTTGATATATTTACATAATGGAATTTATGCAGCTATTTAAAATATTGCTGTAGAATCATTTATATTACCGTGAGATAATACTTTCATCTGTAGAGTTGCTTCATATAATGACTGTTCATTGAATGATTTTTTTTTTTTTGGCCAGATGGTTGTTTAACAGCTTTACCAGGTTCCAGAAAACTCTTTTAAAAAAGTAATTATTTTTTGCCAAAAGTATACTAAATAAATATACCATACTAAACGTTATGGTTTTAGGCTAATGAGTACTCACCAATTTTCTCAACACAGTAGTTTCTAATCAAATAATACCATATGAAACACTAAAGTGGGCACCATATTTGTTGATTCCAAAATGATTGCTTGTGTATGTTTGCTAGTCAAGTGGGATAAAGTTATAGTGTCTCTCTATGCTCTTTCCATATGTCACTAATGGCTAGTAGCTTTAAAAGCATTTATTTTGCCCTAAAAGTGGCTTTCAGTGTTATAACTTATTTCTAAGTCCAATTTCAGTACAAAACAATAACCACGAATCCCCCCAAAATTTAAAAAGTTGGTAAAGAAAATGGTACCTGGAGAATTTATCTTCTAAAAGAGTGACTCCTTCCCAACTATCCATCACTGACACCCACTATCAACAGCCTTCTTCCTCATTTTGTGAGAATGATAAATCTATTTTATTTTAATCAATGTGCAAGCCATATTCATATCCCTTCAAATATTGTTGCATTGCTTATATAACTTATTTTTCAATTAACAATGTGGAAATTAGGTATCATAAGTTGACATGAAATGTATCACAATTTTTCCATTGAAATCAATGACAATTTTAAAAGTACTGTTTTTCTCCCATAGCAAGGTTTCCCGACACTACATAATGTTACACAAGGGACAGGTGAACAATTAAATTAAACAGAGGAATTTGCACACTGCAGGTAGCATCAGATAGTCATAGTAGAAATACATACATAGACATATAAATGGATAATGAGTTGAAAAGCTATATACCCAAATTTCAGGATGTAGTTCCCAGTAATGATGGTGTTGGTTATGGGTGCTTTAATTGTTCCCAGTAATGATGGTGTTGGTTATGGGTGCTTTAATTTTTTTTAAAATTATAACTAACTGGTTTGTAGCTGTTTCCCTCTGTCTTCTTTTATTTGCTTAAGTGGCAAGTTAATATTTTGAGAAATAAACTACCCACCCCACCCCCCACCACCCATAGATTTTATTCCCTCAACGCGACATGCAGCCGATTTTTACTTTTGTATTTTTGAAGTTAAGGTCCAGCGAAAACACACAGTTTAGAAAACCATATGAGTAGTTAGATGTCTGCCTTGACTTCGGCAGGGCAAAAGGCAATCAGGGAAAACATGAATGTAATGGGTCCTAGATGGGCCAAGTTCTAGAATCTGGGGGGGAGAGGAGAGTGATAGAATCCTCCAAAACATTTGGTGGTGTAAGAGCAGGAAAGAACTTCTTGCAGAGGAATTCAAACTCACAGGTAGACAGAGACATCCTAAAATAACACTGACTATGCTCTTGTGAGGTGTTGATTTAGAGCGTTTCACATCTGGATGATTACTGAGGGACAGAAAGAGGGAGAAGATGAGGGAAAGGGACATGCTTAGCTTCATCCTAGACTCTTTACAATAATGCAGAGATTTCAATCTCAGCAATGGATTAGTAAAGTTCTGGGTCAGTACAGGTCATCTGATTATAGTAACATACAGAATATTGTCTTAAGAGCAATGATGGCAACATTGCAGTGCACAAAGACAACGTTCCTGGAATTTGCCTGGTTTTGGAAGGTATCTGTAGTTGCTCTCAAGCCACTTTACAAATAAACAAAAGTAACATTTTGGAAGCTCAGAGATTCATGAGGCTTTGTTTCTATTAAAACCTAATCTGAACAAAATATACCAATCTAGTTTCACATAAGGTTGAAATGTGACTTCATTTCTGACCTGCCAAATAGCCTAATTTAAAAAATAGCATTGCACAAATAAAGTATCTCTTTATGACTTTTAGTAATGAATTCTGTCTTACTATTTACGTCTATTTTAAAAATTGCAACTCCAGGGTAAAAAATTTGCAAATATGCATTGACCTTATCTCTTGTGTTGTTCTGCCTTCATTTCGTTCCCAGTTCATTCTGCTGCAGCCCTTAACTCTCTGCTGTCCAGCTGCTGCCCGCTCCACTCTAGCATGGGAAGTCCTCCTTTTTGGGTCATCAGCATTTTCCTGGATGCTCCACCCATGGATCCCTGCTTGGTCCTTCTCTGACTTCATCTCCCATTGATATCTGACATTATAGTTCATGCCCTTCTTCTTCCCCTTTTTCTCCCCCTTCTCTGCCTCCTCCTCCTCCTTCTTCTTCTTCATTTTATTTGAGAGAGAGAGAGTGAATGAGAGGAAGAGGGAGAGAGAGAATCTGAAATAGACTCTGCACTCAGGGCTTAATCCCACAACCATGAGATCATGACCCGAGCTGAAACCAAGAGTTGGATGCCCAACTGACTGAGCCACCCAGGTGCCCCATCATGCCCTCCCTCTTGATATTCCATCCCCTCTGCTTTGTCTACCATGCTTTCTTGGAATTTTTTTTCCTACTTACTGATCTTAACCTTTCTCAAGAGCTCTCCTTTTTCCTTTTCCCATTCCTTAAAAATTGGCCATCCTCCAACTTCTGTCTTCAGTGTTTTTTTCTTTTCATGTATCCTCATACTTTCCCTGAGAAATGTCATTTATTTTCAAGGCTTTAATGATCACTTATAAGCTGATTATTCCCAAACATATATCTCTAATATAGCTTTTTCACTGGAGCTGCAGACTCATGCATCGGACTGCTTACTGGACATCTTCACAAGGAGCCCCATCACCTCTCAAACGCTGTATGCCTAGAACTGAACTCGCCCTCCCCCACAAGCCTGTTTCTCCTCTTCTTCTCTATCAGGGGCTGGTACTCCAGGTGATCCGGTGACAAGCTAGAGCTAGACAAGCTGGATGTTCCACTGGATTCCTTCCCCTCGGTGAATCCCCATCTGTGTTAACCTGTTTGCGCTACTACAACCAAATACCATCATCTGTGCTGTCTACACAATAGGAATCTTTTCCTCCCATTTCTTTAGGCCAGGAAGTCCAAGTTCATGGTGTTGACAAATTTGGTTTCTGGTGAAGACTCACCTCCTGGCTTGCAGACATCTGCCTTCTCGCTGGGTCCTCACATAGTGGAGAGTGAGAAGGTGTGGGTTCTCTGGAGTCTCTTCTTCTAAAGATACTAATCCCATCAGATCAGGACCCCATCCTTACGACCTCATTTGACCTTAATTACTCCAAATCCAGCTGCACTGGAGGTTAGGGTTTTCAGAATAGGAATTTTGCGGGGAACACAAACATTGGGTCTATGACACAGCAATCACCAAAGTCTTTCAACCCCTCCTAATAAATAGTGTTTGAATCGCCTGCTTCTCCTGCCTCCTACCATCATGAGTTTAAATCTGAACACCATTATCTCTCACCCCATTTACCACAGCAGGTATCCTTACTCCTCTCCCAGCTTCTGGTCTACCCCTGTGTCCTCTAGTTCCCACGCCGCAGCTAAGGTACAAATCTGATCAATATCACTCTTCTCTTACGTGGTTTCTGCGCCTCTCCGTTACTCTCCTGCGAAAGCCCTTTGTGCTTGCCACACTCACCGCTCTCTCCACACCCAGGCCCTCCCTGACAGCTCCCTGTCTCCATGGAAACCAATGGCTGCAAACCTGAATGAGAGTCAAAACATTTTACAACTACAATGCTTTACATAAATAAATGAATAAGAATATAAGAGATATCTTTATTCTCTGCCCAAACTAAAATTTATGTCATAAAAGAAGAGCTATACATTCTAGTGTAAATCATTTATCTAGTTATTTTAATAATTTCCAAAGTATTTGTTGATTTTAGGAAAAAAATACTTTTTGGCAGTTCCTGAGTAACTCATGTTTCTGTCTGAGCTATGATTTAACACAGGGAACTACATCGAGGTCTTTCAAGGACTTTTCCACTCACTCTGTTGCAGCCCGAAGTGCCTGGGTTGGGTGTCTACCGAGCTCCCAATGCGTCCCACGCGGCAGGACCTGGACAGTCTTCATGCCGGCCCCACCCACAAGGCCACCGACAAGGTATATGCCCCCCCCTTTGTCTGGTGTCCCAGCTCAGGCCCATGTGGAGCCGTGGGAGAAAGAGGACCTTGCTGCTTTTACCATTGCCTCGGTTGGCTGAGTGACTTCCTGGGGCCATCCCTTCCTGCCCCATTGATGCTTCCAGACTTCTTCTTCTTCTTTTTAAATTTTATTTATTTGATAGAGAGACAACAAGAGAAGGAACACAAGCAGAGGGCATGAGAGAGGGAGAAGCAGGCTTCCTGCTGAGCTGGGACCCCAATGTGGAGCTTGATCCCAGGACTATGGGATCATGACCTGAGCCAAAGGCAGACACTTAATGACTGAGCCACCCAGGTGCCCCCCTTTTTTTAAAAAAAATATTTTATTTATTTATTTGAGAGAGTGCACAAGTGGGAGGAGGGGGGCCCGGAGTGGCAGAGGGAGAAGCAGACTCCCAGGTCAGGCAGAAGCTGGAGGCGCAGGGCTCCATCCTAGGACCTTGAGAGCCTGACACGAGCCAAAATCAGATTCTTAATCATCTGAGGCCCCCAGGCCCCCTTCCCCCGCCAGACCCTTTTACTTGCCTTTGTGGCTGCAGCAGGTAACAAGCCTAGACACAGGAATGACGTGGGTGGGTGAAGTGTGTCTGTACCAGCTGTGTGAACGGATGGCTTTCAGTGCGGGGGGGGTGGGGGTGGGATTCAAGCTTTCAGTAGCAGAGGAAAGTTCTAAAGAACCTTCTTTCTTTCTGGTAGGATATACTTAAATATGAATCCCCTCAGGTTGGCCTAGGGAGCCCTCTATAGACTGTTCCAGTCTGTCTCACTGCTTTGTGTCATTTTGTGTTTTTTTTTTGTTTTTTTTTTTAAAGATTTTATTTATTTGACAGAGAGAAACACAGCCAGAGAGGGAACACAAGCAGGGGGAGTGAGAGAGGGAGAAGCAGGCTTCCCGCTGAGCAGGGAGCCCGATGTGGGACTTGATCCCAGGTCTCCAGGATCATGACCTGAGCCGAAGGCAGTCGCTTAACCAACTGAGCCACCCAGGCACCTCTGTGTCATTTTGTTTTCTAAATGTGCCCTGTATTGCAGGCAAACTGGATCACTCCTGTTTACACACACACACACACACACACAGAGGCTCTTGCCTTTTTTGACTGCATTTGGAAGGTTGCCTCTTACTGAATTTTTCTCCTTCTCTCCTCTCCCTTGATCTGCTTGTTAATATTTTATCTTTCCTTTAAGGCGTATTTGACATGCTGCCACATCCTATGAAGGGATTCTTGATCCTGCCAACCAGATTATATTCGTTCTTTTATTTGAACTTCCATATAGTCTTCATATGACCGTGACCCTACTGAGTCTTATATTTTAAGTTATCATTTACAAACTGTTATTTTTCGATCCTCTTCATGGTTTTTGACTAAAGCTCTTAGAAAGAAACATGTTCCATTTTTCCTTTTTGTCCATGGGAGATTTTACTATGGTACCTGCCACATAACACATACAATGACCCTTTTTTGATGGGGGTTGGAATTATTTTTATGTGATATGTGAAAGCATGATCAAGGGAAAATTTTAGAACCAATGTGAAAGCCGCCAGAAGAAATGCTTCTGGTTTATTAATCTAAGCCTTAGATGCCTCCTCTCCTAAAATGGGGTTGTAATGATACATGCCTCATGAGGTTGTTGTGTGAATTAAGTGAGATCCTACATTATGTCGCACAAAGTCTAGTCTGAGCAGGAAGTGATCAGGAAACAGATGCCCTTCTTCTTACTACCTTGCTCCATAGTAAGATCTCCCTAGTAGATGAAGATCTGTCCAAGGATGGAAAAATCTGCTATACAGTCCTTCCTTCTTTTCCTGGGGTTTGTTGCTTATTCTTTCATTCAACTTATATTTATGGAAACTTAGTGATGTGGCAGGTCTGGGCTAGGGGCTAAAGATCCCAAGCTTAGAACGAATACCAGGTATGATTCTTGCCTTCTTAGAGCTCAGAGTCCAGGGTAGGAAGTGATATTTATCCAACAATTATGCAAGGGGAGGTACGTGGCCCCTTGGGAACCTGGTTCAAGCAGCCTGGTTTAGTGAAGGAAGGCATCCCTGAAATGTTCAACCACAAGAGCCAACCCCCTGGGGAAAGTGTGTCAGGGGGTAGTTTGATCAGGATTGGGATGGAGATGAGGTGAAAGAGGAATTCATTTCAGGTGCAAAACTTAAGGGAACACAGAAGACTCAATAATTAAGGTAATATTTTAATGCAATATGTTTTTTAAAGATTTTATTTATTTATTTGACAGAGAGAAACACAGCCAGAGAGGGAACACAAGCAGGGGGAGTGAAAGAGGGAGAAGCAGGCTTCCTGCCAAGCAGGGAGCCTGATGTGGGGCTCGATCCTGGGTCTCCAGGATCATGACCTGAGCCGAAGGCAGTCGCTCAACCAACTGAGCCCCCCAGGTGCCCTATTAATGCAATATTTTTTAAAATAAAAATTAATGTGTAATACTTCATAATGAACAAAACATCACAATATTAAATAAAGTAAGGATCAGGGATTAGTAATAGTACTGTGCTGAACCATAGTGGAGACTTAGGCAAAAGGAAAAATCAAATACTAGACCTGAGTCTTAGCCCTAGGTTTGAATACATAAAAAGAGCTCGGAAGGTTTCTCCCTATCCAGAGAAATCTGGAAAGACAAGTCCCTTCACGTGGACACTTCTAATTCTATCCAGCAGAGGGCAGTGATACCTAAGTAAACAGTTGGGTACTTTCCATCTCTTCCATCATTGTCATCATCATCATCAATTCTTGGAGTTACTTTAAAGGTGAAAAGTTTTTGCAGTAGAAAGTTCATATAACCGTGGTGTTGGAGGGCCAGCAGACTCTTGTCAACTGTATTATGTAAAACTTTCTTTTTGATGGATACGTTGTTGAAGATTTGATTGGAAATGTAGCCAAATCCAGGACTTAGAAGCCATGTGGTCAAGAGCAATCTGTAATTTTGTGGGGCAAATTTTTGGAAGCAGCAGTTAGTATCTGGCAGGTGTCTTTGTTCCTGCTTTTTGGTCTTTCAATATTAGGATTTAGGGATTTGGAAGGGAAATTGGAAAGACATCACCTGCCAGGTGAGAAAACTAAAGCGAGAGAAGCTGGCTTATTTACTTCTTATTTCATTTGTTTATCAATTCTTTGTCCCATTTATTCAGGGGTTTACAAATACGTATTGTCTACCATATGACAAGCACGTGGTGGCACTATGGACACAAAGACTGACATAAACCCCCATTCTCATCGTTGAGGAACGGTTCTAGAGAAGGAGACCATGGCAGAAATAGATATTTGGAGGACTTCGGGTAAGTGGGTGTGCAGATCTGTGCGCCAAGCGCTCTGGGAATGTGGTGGAGAAGCAATTAAATGTCCAGTTTACTGTTATGAATACGTTTAGGGACTAAGTTATGAGACTTAGCACTTTGTTTTTATTTAGCTGTGTCTTTGGCACGAAGCCTATTTCTAATTAACCTTCGTAAAATTCCCAGGTTCTAGTTCAATGGGGGCATCCATCCAATATGATCTTTTTTTTTAAAGATTTAATTAATTAATTTAGAGAGAGAAAGTGCAAGCAGGGGGAGGGACAGAGGGAGATGGAGAATCTCAAGCAGACTCCCCACCAAGTGTGGAGTCTGATACAGGGCTCGATCTTACAACCCTGATATCATGACCGGAGCTGAAAGCAAGAGTTGAACCAACTGAGCCATGGAGGTGCTCCTCAGGTGGGCGTTTTGATGATCATCTGAGAATCAGGACGGAAAGGCTTAGAGCAATCATTTAGGCATGTGGTTCGTAGCCTGTGCTCTAGGAAACTGTGGGCAGGGTTTTGCAGTGTTGTCCGAGTCCTGTGCCTATCAGATACTTTGTAGCACTTGTTGACAACTCTAATCTCTCTACTTCAGACTTACAGAATCAGCTGCTGGGGGAATGAGGTGGGGGATCTGCAGGTATACAAGTGTCCCAGATGATTCCTAAGCATGGTGAAGACCCCTGCGGATTATTCCCCGTGCCTCTCCCAGCTGCTGTACACCCTTGGACCAGAGCATTTCTTCTAAGTTGTAAGTTCGATGGGGGCTGAGGTCTTACCTCTGTTGTGTTCACTGCTGTGTGTCCAATACTTCACCCAATGCCTGGTGTACAATAAATATTTGTTGATGGAATAAATGAAGAAATATAAAATGGGTTTCTACCTAAGAGTGCATTTAAAAAAATATTTTATGTATTTATTTGAGAGAGAGAGCATGACAGGGGAGAAGGTCAGAGGGAGAAGCAGCCTCCCTGCGGAGCTGGGAGCCTGATGTGGGACTCGATCCGTGGACTCCAGGATCAAGACCTGAGCTGAGGGGCACCTGGGCGGCTCAGTTGGTTAAGCGACTGCCTTCGGCTCAGGTCATGATCCTGGAGACCTGGGATCAAGCCCCTCACCGGGCTTCCTGCTCAGCAGGAAACCTGCTTCTCCTTCTCTCACTCCCACTGTTGTGTCTCAGGCTTCCTGCTCAGCAGGAAGCCTGCTTCTCCCTCTCTCACTCCTCCTGCTTGTGTTCCCTCTCTCGCTGTGTTTCTCTCTGTCAAATTAAAAAAAAAAAAATCTTAAAAAAAAAAAAAAAAGACCTGAGCTGAAGGCAGTGGCTTAACCAACTGAGCCACCCAGGCGCCCTAAGAGTGCATTTTGAATAAAAGTTTTTACTGTCAAAAAAACTCAAAAGTTCCCAGTCCAGGAGTTTGGATTATTCTCATTCTTTAAGGAAAACAAATATAGCTGAAGGCCCTGAGGTAATTACACTGAGCAAAGAACCTAATTAACTACCTTTTCAAGGCCAAGTTTCCATTTCATTTTAAGAATAATCTGTAAAACACAAGCATCACCCCAGCATTTAGATTTGCCAAACGTCAAGTGTCAGTTCCTGGTGAGTTGGATTTCCAGTCCAGCTGTCCTGCCTCATGGGCCAAAGCCCTTCATGCTGGCCTGGCTGACGCCCTTGATGCAGGCTGAAGCAGGGAGGGAAGGTGACCAAGGCTGTGTGTGTTATGTTGTCAGCGACAGAGCTGGAGCTTGGCTCTGCTTGGATCCTCACACCCAGTACGATGGCCCTTCCAATATTTATCTTGTTTTTATGACCTGCGTGCTCAGTTCCGCAACTGGAAGGTAGCCATTCATCCTCGTATGTTTTCATCCATGAGTAAGTACTGATTGAGCATCTCTGTCTAGGAATGCCTTTAACATTAATTCAGCTTCACGGAGAAAATGAGGCAGTCTTTTTTTTTTTTTTTTTAAGAAGACTTTATTTTTGTGTGTGAGAGAGAGTGAGCATGAGCGGGGGGGTGGAGGACAGGGGCAGAAGAAGCAGATTCCCCACTGAGCAGGGAGCCCAATATGGGGCTCAATCCCAGTGCCCTGCAATCATGACCTGAGCTGAAGACAGATGCTTAACTGACTGAGCCACCCAGGCACCTTGGGCAGTCTTTATATTTATGAGAGCAGCCTACTCTTACTTGGTATTTTCTTACATGATTTCCAGGTATATGTGATTCTGTGGGTGCACTGCTAAAGGCAAAGTTCTTGAATAGTAAAGGGGATGGTCCCTCATTCATTCTGGGTTTCCTCTTCTCAACATAATAGAGATCAACTGTTTTCTTCATGTGTGTGAATTATGGAGATAAACTCTTTACATAAATTGGGAGTTGGAAGTAGGAAGGAAATGGTAACAAGGGAAGGAAGCCACACAGGGTTAAAACAACCTGCTTGGAGGTGGTCTTCTTTTCGGTTTTCCCCAAAGCACATGCTGAGACTAGGGTTTGGGTACAAGGAGTTTCTTTGGGAGGTGACCCCGGGAGGTCCTGGGAGGAGGTGGGGGAAATGAGCCAAGGCAGGGAGAAGAGATCAGTCTCACTGTGAGGAGGGATGAACCTCTGAATGTCACTGTGAGTGTTGAGGAATTGGAGATCATCCTCAGTAGGTAAGTGTTGCCCCGGAGCATTACACTTCCTGGTACCTCCGTTCTGTGCTTTTCCTCCCTTGTGTGGGCAGAGGGTACCCTCCCATAAGGAGATGCTGCCAGAGGCCGTGGTGATACATGGGAGGTGGAACTTGGAAGTGACCTCCGGGTGGGGGCAGGGCTTTGAGATGACACATGGATGCATCTGCTTGAGTCCTCCTGGCTGGGCATCATGGCAGTAATTACTTTTGCAACGACTTTTTGAAAAAAACGCCAAGTTTTGTTATTTTAGTTCTGAAACGGATTGACATTTTAATAAGTTTTCTGACAGTGGGGAAACATTTTGCTTAAATATTTTCCGAAGGTAGCCAAAAATATCAGGCGGGACAACTTGGAGCTCTTAAAACCCAGTACCATCAAGGACCTGACAGGGTTTTCATTTCAGAGTTGATCTATTATGGATCTATTATAGATGATACAGTGGTAGAAATCTATGTTTTTGTTGTTCTTTTTGGGATTCTGTATGTAGGCTATAGTTTTTGTTTTTGTTTTTTTAAAGATTTTATTCATTTGACAGAGAGAAACACAGCCAGAGAGGGAACACAAGCAGGGGGAGTGAGAGAGGGAGAAGCACGCTTCCTGCCGAGCAAGGAGCCTGATGTGGGGCTCGATCCCGGCTCTCCGGTATCATGACCTGAGCTGAAGGCAGTCGCCCACCAACTGAGCCACCCAGGTGCCACCTAGTTTTTTGTTTTTTGTTTTTTTTTTTTTTAATTGTGGTTTAGTTCATGGTACATCCTGACACTATCTGACCCTTCTCCATTCAGTGCTACCTAGCATATATAAAATGAATATAGAATGAATTCAGTATTTCCCAGAAAGTACTAAGGCACTTTGTTCTTATCTCTGATTCTTTTGGTTCTTAATGTCTGAAAACAACTCTTAAGAAGAACTCTGGATGCAGGAGAGTAAAATAAATGTATTCTTGTTCGCAGAGTCTGAATTTTTTTTATTACATATGCTTCAGTATTTTGCTATGTGTCAATATTCAGTTGGAGTCTCTTGAACATCAAAAAGGACTAAGCCAGAAAAGAGGCATTAAATATGATCTTATTTTCTACATTAAAAAACTAATTTTCAGGGCGCCTGGGTGGCTCAGTTGGTTAAGCGACTGCCTTCAGCTCAGGTCATGATCCTGGAGACCCGGGATCGAGTCCCACATCGGGCTCCCTGCTCAGCGGGAAGCCTGCTTCTCCCTCTCTCACTCCCCATGCTTGTGTTCCCTCTCTGGCTGTGTTTCTCTCTGTCAAATAAATAAAATCTTTAAAAAAACAAAAAAAACAAAAAAACAAAAACTAATTTTCAGAGCAGCCATTGGTATGAAGGCACTAATCAGCTTATTTCCTTTATCTCTAAGTGTTTCCCAGGTGGAACAGCCAATATAATAGTGTATCATGCTGCTGGAGTTGGACATATATCAAAACCCATTAGCCTCCTTTAAAAGCTCCAGTGGGAAGATAAGAACTCCCGTCAGGATGAAATTTACTCTTTGAAGAAGAATCCCGACAAGGTAAAGCCAAATATGTGGGGAAAAGCATCTTTTGAAAAAAATGCTTACCAATTGTATTTAATGTTCTTGGATTTCCATTGGATAATTAGAAACAGAGAATTAGTAACGGAATGAATTGTTAAGTAGGGGATGAAACTGGGAGGAGAATATTTGTTCTCAGCTCTCCGTCTTTTCCTCATGACACCTTGCCTATTATTCGAAGAATAACTGTACTACCTGTATCAGTCAACGTTCTAGGAAGGAAGTGACAGCACAGCCAAGCTAGAGGAAGGGTGAGATTGGGAAGAGGGATATGTGGAACTGGGGACTTGATGAACAACAGCAAGATTCTCTTACCCTGAAATTCAGCTTCTCACCGGGTGTCAGCTTTGTTCTTTCTGGGCACATCTTCTCCACAAGGCACAAGATAGGACCATTGACAGTTCCCAAGATTTATGTCTTTCATTTCACTCATTGGAGAGAGTTTGGCTTAATGGGCACAGACTCAAGGAGTTACGGAACATATATACACAGCCTTTCCCAGGTTGAGTGAAGGCATTCATTGATTTAGCGTGGGAGTGCTTGGTCTTGGCCATGGGTAGGCTTCCACCTCTGAGTACCCACCATGATCCAAGACCTACCTGGGGTTGTACCTACACCATCTCCAACCATGGGACTTGAGAGGGCGTCTTGTTATTCATTTCTCTTTTCCAGATCAGACTCAAAGAGGTTAAATTATCCAGAGGCACACTGCTGGAAAGTGATAGACCTTGCCTAGACTTGATCCCCAGGACCACGTGTGCTTTTCCTCTGCACCATGGTGCTTTCGGGAAGTTTTTGTTGTTGTTGGGTTTGTTTGTTTGTTTGTTTGTTTTGACTATGTGATGTTTTTAATGCAGCTTGGTCACCGACATGTCCTTTTGCCTGTTGGATACCTTCAGATTTCATCACATTTGCTCCTATCAGTCAAGCAGTGGAAAGAAAGTCAACTGAAGTTTTTTCAACTTCTACAAGTGGTAAGATGCTCAACTATGACTCAGATGAGTTTTACTTCTAGAGATTAACTAGAAGTTAACTCAATAACTAGTGATACCATGGAGTTCTGTGTTTCCTAGGAAAGTCTCAGGTACCCAGTTATTGTTTCCCTTCAGAAGTTCATTGAGCCTGATGATGTTGAATTTCATCTGAGCCCTGAAAACATCAGCAGTAAAGGCGTCCCCACACCCTCTTGCCTTCTGGGAAATGGTGTGCCACAAAGCAGCACACTCCCCATATGACTTTTAGGTAAGACTTGCTGTCCACTCTACAGTCTTTCTCATGACCTCTATTAGACCTTTTCCCTTTGGCCGGAACCCGCAGACAATGCCAGATGCAGACCGTCCAACTTTCCATGCTTTGTCTCACGAGTAAATAGCTCAACGTCTGTTTCCCTGAAACTAGCTTGACATGGGAGGAAAAGTTTGTGTGTATGAGAGAGTCAATGTTCTAAAAGGAACAATGGAAGTTATCCCAAATAGGGTGTATGGTATATGTTGGCATCACCATCATAGAATCAGAGGCACACTAACTCTCCTTGGATGCAAACCTCACCCATTGTCATTGCCATTAACATTTGTGGCAATGGGGGGGTGCCCGGGTGGCTCAGTCATTAAGCATCTGCCTTCGGCTCAGGTCATGATCCCGGAGACCCGTGATCGAGCCCTGCATCGGGCTCTGTGCTCTGCGGGAAGCCTGCTTCTCCCTCTCTCACTCCCCCTGCTTGTGTTCCCTCTCTTGCTGTGTTTCTCTCTGTCAAATAAATAAAATCTTAATAAATAAATAAATAAATAAACCCAACACTGTAGACTCACTGATTTTGAAACATACCAGTGTTTTAAGGCAATAACACCAGGGATTTTATTTCTGATTCATAGAAGGAATCACATCACATCATTAAAGGCTCAAAAGCTATCTGATGTACAGTCATAAGTACATTAAACTGTGATCTCTGGGTTATGGAAAAATTGACTTTTCTATGAGTTTTTTTTTTTCTTTAGTTTCCTATTATCTGTCATATCAAAGTTGTGTCACATCAAAGGTGATGATCTTTCTACTCATTTCTTACACCTGGGTAAATTCTCTGGTTCCATCGAATTTGGGTCATAAATAGCTAAGTAAATGAAAATCCAAGTGGCCTAATTAAATTCTGATGCATTCAGCTCCGCTGTCAGAAGCAGAGCCTGGGGCTCCAACTCCAGGGGTCCATTAGCAGCAGGGACAAAATGGCAGGCTCAAAACTGTACCGGTAGACCTTGAGAGGGCTCCCCAGTTGTATAAGGTGTCATCAATCTGAATGAGTTAAGACATTATTTGTTTATTTGGATTCTATTTCATCTAGTGAGGAGGCCTAGGACACTAATAAACGAGGGTTGAAACTGGGCTTTGAGATTAGCCTTGAAATGAGCTTGGACTTGTTATGCATAGACTGTCATTTGGCCAGATAACTGAGAATGACCCTCTCTTCCTACGGAAAGAGCAGCTCTGGTGTGGGGGAGATAACAGCCAGAAGAAAGAAGGGACAGGAATTTCATAGCAATCTTCTCTCCCATCCCTACTCCGCTAGGGAGGGTCAAGGGTCTGCTGTAGCCAAGCCAAGTTTCACATCGCTTACTTGACCATAAGAAGTGCGAAGCAGGTTCTGCTTTATGTTTTAAACTCTTGACCCCTGATCATTATCAGGTAAGAACCATATCAATTACCATCACTGTAATTGCATTGCTTTTAATATTATCTAGAAAAATCATGCACATTAACAGTGGAGCTTTTTATCTCCATGGAGGAACAATTATTCCTGAAAATATATTATACGGTGAAAGTAGATGATTTTTGTTTCATTTTTCTGCAAAAGAAATTACAGGATTGAAGTACTTTAAAACATTGTTTTGGGGAGAAGTACATTAAGTTCCTTCAACAACACGAATCTTTTAGTGCAGGAGTAATTTCGCCTTATAGAGATGCAAATGTTGTTCTTTCAGGATTAATGTGCTTCTTTTTGAGGGTGATCAGGCTCTTTATCTGGCAGGGCTGTGATAAGCCCAGTTGGACCACTTATAGGTTCTGTTTTGCAAAGCATTGTAGTTTCCATGCTATTTCATTTTGCCTGTGGGCTATAACAGCTTAAAATAATTATTTTAATATCTGGAATTGATAAGAGCAGTCTAAAAAGAAATACAGCATTGTTTGCATTATATCTCCACTTAGAAGGTAATGGTTGTAATGAGATTAAACTCCTATGTGAATTAATCATCGTGCAGCTTTGTCTTTCCAGCAAAATTCTCTTGAACAAAATACAAAACAACATAGCACATGTGTAGGTTGTGTTTGCTTTTATATCTTTGCTTGTAATGTTTTTGTTGGTTGAACAGATAGTAATTATCTTTATTGAGGACCACCATGTAAGGTACTATTTTTAAGGTTCTAGTTATAAAATGGATTTCTGATTATAGTTTGCAAGGTCAAATGCTGGAGCATGTTTCTTTACCTTGGTATATAAGAATTCTTGATTAAACGATCACTTTCTTAAGTGAAAAACAAATATAATGTCTTTTTTTCCAGGTCTTTTCTTCCTATAGATTTTTCTTCCCTTTTTAGCATCTTTCCCCCTCTACATTACTTCCTTTCTCTGAAGAATATCCCAGCTGGATATATTTTGGGGTATATTCTCAGTGATATTTTGTCCTATGAGAAATAATAATCATAAACATGGCCCCAGTGATCATGGTCGACTTGATTTTCTGTTTGAGTATAATTATGTACAGTCAGCTATGATAGGAATAAATTTCTTCAAAGCTGAGGTTAAAAAGAAAATTGAGGTGAAATTTACATAACATGAAATTAGCCATTTTATAGAGCGATTCAGTGGCATTCAGTCCATTGACTGTGTTGTCCAACCACCACCTGTGTCTACTTCCTGAGCGCTTTAATCACCCCAAAAAGAAACCCCTACCTGTGAAGCAGCTACCTTCCACTTCCTTCTCCTCAGTCCCTGGGAATGAACGATCTGCCTTCTGTCTCTGTAGATTTACCTATTCTGGGTATTTTATGCGAATGGAATCATAATATTTATCCTTTTGTATCTTCATTTATTGAACATATTTTTGAGATTTATTTGCATTGCAGTACGATCAGTATTTCATTCCTTTTTGTGGCCGAATAATATTCCATTGTATGGATATACCACAATTTGTTTATCCATCTATCCATCGAGGCACATTTGGGTTGTTTCCACCATACTGTGAATATACATAATGCTGTTATGAATGTGTGTGTGTGTGTGTGTGTGTGTGTGTGTGTGTGTGTGTGTGTACTTCTTTAAGTGGCTCTCTTTGATTCTTTTGGGAATGTATCTTGGGATGGAATTGCTGGGTTATATGGTAATTCTATGTGTAATTTTTGAGGAATAGAATTTTTTACTTCAAATTTTGGGCAAATATTTCTATTAGTAATGCTAGTTAGATCACTAGATCACTAGCTGTGCTGGATTCATCTGATGACTTACTAGGCAAACTTAAAAAATGGTGCTCAATTAAAGTATGTGAAATGAATGAAATCTATAACAGAATGTGAACAACAGAATTCACCTTAGGGCAACTGCCTGGATCCTAGGCCTCAGAGGATCCCACGATTTGGCATGCCTTCATCAAATATTTGTAAGACTCGCTCAGGCCTGGGTCTGGCCACGGTCTCAGCACCCACGGTCTCAGCACCCACAGTCTCAGCACCCACGGTCTCAGCACCCACGGTCTCAGCACCCATGGGATTGACCAGTTGCACCAGCAAACTCATGTTTGTGGGGTTGTCCTGTGACCGGGCTGGTTCCAGGACGGTAGCCGATTGCTCCTGCTGCAGCTCATGTGACATTGGGCCACTAGAATAATGCCGAGGCTGGCTGACTTCGGGTGATTCTCATCATCTCAGACTCAGGTTGAGTCTGGGTTTCTGAGAGTCCACCTTAGGCTTGAGCCATATGTGTGGGCTTGCGTGTGGGCCTGTGTGTCTTCTCTTCCCACCTGCAGCACTTGGACTTCAGTGCCACCTCTAGCCTACAGGACGTGATCATGGCATGGGTGAGGCCACGTGTCCTTTACCTGGGGTGTCCCCTTCCATTAGCACCCTTGATGGTCACTCCACTCTTCCCCCTTCTCCCCACCACTGGTCAGATAGTCTTCTCCGTATGATGTGCTGATGTTCTGCATGAACTTTCAAGACTTGTTCAGTGACACAGTAAACCCTTCCAGTCCATGTCGTCTCTTGCCTCTAATCAATATGGGGATACTGTGCTCTCTCAGGTTGTTCATAAGGGATGATGTTTCCTTGCATGAATGGGTCTACTTCTCTTAGAGCAACCGCCAGGCCCTGCCTGTCCTCCTTAAATGTGGCAGGATGGGAAAGGCAGGTGTATGGTTAACATGGAAAGAATTTGCATTTTAAGAATGCAGTAATTACAGGGAAGACATGGCTGGAAGATATATCGTTTTGTTTATGCTATCAAATTTTAGATGATAAATTTAACATAGCCAGAAAACAAATTACTGTCCACATTTTCCCTTACTACTCCGGGTAAATCTTGTGTTTATGGTCTTCACCAATGAAGCACAGGAGCAAACTTTGAGAGAATCATTAGAAGGCACTACGGTGCAAGGTGCAGCCTTATGAGTAAGGAAATAACCAGCACAAAATAAATGGTATTTGGAAACTGCGAAGGCAAGAAGATCTATGCTTTTCAATACAAAGAGCTTCTGAAGATCTAGAGTATTGTGAACAAGTGTGTGGCTACTTTTTCTCCTAGGACATTTTATACTCAGGACACATTTGAGAGTTAAAAAAAAAAAAAAAAGAAGAAGAAATGATGGACCTGAATAGAAAGAAATGGCGCCTGGATACTCTGAAGAATCTTCACTGACTAGACAATAATTTAATTCTGAGTATCTTTCTCTATCCGTTATTTGTGACTAATAATCACTGTGCTTCATATGGACCCGTGAATTTTGCAATACATTTTAAAACCACTCCTAGGACCCCACACGCCCTGGGAGTGGCTCTAGTGAACAGGACTGTGGGCCTGAATGGGTGCTTTCTATAACGCAAGACTATAGTTTCTCTAATGATGGAGAGGGTAATCCTTTTCAAACAGAGATCGCTCTTCATATCAGGTTATAGAAAGAACACTGCACTCCAAATCAAATTACAAGTAATGTCAGCAAAGTCTAGCTCGTGAAGAATTCCATATTCTTTCAGAATTCAGAAAACTGGTGTAGAGAGACTGTTAGTAGAGAATCATTTTGAAAGAGCCAAGACCAGACAAAATGATACTATTTAGGAAACCATTGCAACAGTTCTGGAAAAGATAATGAGAGTCATTGTACAAAGACTGGACATAATGGATTTTCCCTACAATGGTATTTATTATATATTAAATGAATGCTCAAATTATTCATTAACATGGGACTAATTAAAAAGTTATGATACATTCATTCAATGGAAAATCATTGAATTATAAGTGATGCAGATCTATATTTGATATGGGAAGTTATTCACAATTTTTAAAAATTATTTATTTGAGAGAGAGAGGGAGCGAGAACGAGCAAGGGGAAGAGCAGAGGGAGAAGGACAAGCAGACTGTCTGCTGAGTGCAGAGTCCAATGTGCAGGGCTTAATCCTGAGCCCACATCAAGAGTTGAATGCCCAACTGACTAAACCACCCAGATGCCCCTGTTATTGACATTTTTTACAATGAGGAAACAGACTATAAAACAGTTTCTATAATATTATCTAATTTGGGGGGACTAGCTCTGTCTCCTATATCCATTTGTACATTTCCTCAGGAAATAATACTGAAAGTATATGTCCTCAAGTAATAACAGTGTTTGAGTCTGGGTGGTTGGATTGAAGGTGTTCTTTAAAAAATACCCCCTTCTCCCCAAGCCATAACAACTTCAATACAAAACATACTGCTATATACATCCATCTCATCAACTTGGGATATAATAAGATTACAGCATGTTTAATATCCAGCTGATTATGGCTTTGTGTCCCATCCTAACACAGAAAAGTTCATTTTTTAAAAAGATTTTATTTATTTGACAGAGAGAAACACAGCCAGAGAGGGAACACAAGCAGGGGGAGTAAGAGAAGGAGAAGCAGGCTTCCTGCCGAGCAGGGAGCCCGATGTGGGACTCGATCCCGGGTCTCCGGGATCATGACCTGAGCTGAAGGCAATTGCTTAACCAACTGAGCCACCCAGGCACCCTGAAAAGTTCATTTTTTAAAAAGATTTCTTTATTTGAGAGAAAGAGTGGGGGAGGGGCAGAGGGAGAGAGAGAATCTCCAGTAGACTCCACGCTGAGCACAGAGCCTGACATGGGGCTTCATCTCACAATCCTGAGATCATGACCTGAGCCAAAATCCAAATTCAGAGGCTTATCCTACCGTGCCACCCAGGTGCCCCGGGAAAAAAGTTCATTTTTATTCAGAAGTTCTCTTCTCTAATATTTCCTGTGACCCCTTGGTTTACTTATTGTGTCCAAAGGGTTCAGGAATGGGCACCATCAATAAAAGTTCAGGCTGCTGAAGAGTCCAATATTTTTGCTGCTAGTTTTGCTTCTGCTGGAAGTAGTGTTACCTCCAAGATCAGATAGATAATCCAGGGTATGAACAAGACTGGGTCCTTAGCAGAAATCGTCATGGTGGTTGAGGAGCTAGCTATCATAACTCTGGTCATGCAGTCATTCTTCAGGATGCTACATCAAAAACGATTCTAGCATCTGCTTTTAATGTCCAGAATTAACCCTTTTCTTCCAAT
>PITA01027195.1:0-21345 GCA_004023965.1 Spilogale gracilis | reverse complement strand
TTGACTGTCAAGGGTCCCAGTCTTTTATTATTCCCAAGTGAGGAAGTTGGGTGGTGCAGTTAAATCTTTAACTGCTTTTGCACCCACCCTAGAGACAGGATTAGTATTGTTACTGCAAGGTACAGAGTGATTGCTTAAACTCACAGAAGTTGAGACCATTGAGGCACAGGGATCAAGAAATACAGATAAGAGATACAGAGATATAATTACCAGGAGGAGGAGTAAATGGAACTATGCCTTGAATAAGCACACCAAGGACATATTGCCCTGACCCACAGGGTAAGTGGCTTTTGGGATTCTAGGTGGGGAAAGCTCCTCTGGGCTTTCATTCACATTCACAGGTACCTCCACCAGAATTTCTGGTGGCTTGGGCATGGAGGGAATGCACCGTCCCCGACATAATGTACTTCCTTGTCTCTTGTAAACATTTTGATTTAAAGTCCACTTGATTTGATATTGGTACAATCACTCTGCTCTCTTTAGGTTACAGTTTGCATAGAATACCTTTTTCCATCTTTTCATTTTCATTTATTTATACCAAGTATCAGGGATTTGCCTGAGGAATAAACGTAAGGGCTTTTCAGGTTTTCTGAACAGGAACCTTTTCCTGCACATGTGTGGTTGCTTTCTAATTTCCCCCATATATGTATTTGCTTTTTTTTATTTAGACAATCTTTTTTTTAAAAAAAATATTTTATTTATTTGACAGAGAGAAACACAGCCAGAGAGGGAACACAAGCAGGGGGAGTGAGAGAGGGAGAAGCAGGCTTCCTGCCGAGCAGGGAGCCCAATGTAGGACTCCATCCTGGGTCTCCAGGATCATGACCTGAGTCAAAGGCAGTCGCTTAACCAACTGAACCACCCAGGTGCCCCTTTTTTAGACAATCTTAAGCAGGCTCCACACCCATCACTATTTGATCTCATGACCCTCAGATCCTGACCCAAGCCAAAATCAAAAGTCAGATGCATAGCTGACTGAGCCACCCAGGCACCTCCACATTTGCTTTTGAATGTCCTAGTCTTTAATGTCTGGTTTCTAAAATAGGAAAAGAGAAAAAGGAAAGGGTGCTGGCCCTTTAAATCTCCTAAAAATCATTTCAGCCACAAGGAGAAAAAGACAGCAATGGAAAGAGGCATGTTTCTGCCACAACACAGGCCACCTACCTCTTTGCCTGTACCTCTGTGATCAGAAGCATCAAGCGGCACAGAGCTCTGAGATCTGTGGAACAGGGTCATTTTCCCTCCTTGGTTCCTGAAAGCTGTGTGCTGGCTGTGCCAGGGGCACATGCCCACTGCAGGGGTGAGGATGAGAGATGAGAGGCTGCTACTGTGTGTTAAGAGCTCATATTGATGGAAATTAACTGCAAATTACCTTTCAAAGCTTCCCCTGGAAGTTACAAACTTCCTATAGACTCAGGAATCCCAGAAGAGTTATATGATCCAGATTCTGCTACTGCAATTATTGTCTAGGTGAGGACACAGATTCCTGGTATCGCCTACTCCATCATCTTCCCAGACTGCTTTCTCCAGCAGAAAGTTTGGGGGGTTTTAAAATTTTATTTTAACTTTTGATAAAAGGTCAAATGCTAGTTTTTGCAAAGGTAATGGAGGAGATAAGAAAATGTTCTAAAGAAGTAGCATTGTTCAGTGAAGATCAACAGGCTAAGAATCAAGAAATTATATTTTCAGTCTTATTTGTTTTATCCTCCATAGCAGCATTATTGATAGAAATATAATGGGAGCCACATACATAATTAAATTTTTAGCAGCCACATTAAAACAAAGTACAAATAAATAGGTAAAATTAATTTTAATAAATTTTATCTAATTCAATATATCCAAAATATTATTTCAACATGTAATCAATATAAAACTTATTGATGAAAATTTACATTTTTTATATTATGTCTTTGAAATCTAGTGTGTATTTTACACTTAGAGCACATCTCAATTTAGATGCTAAATATTTCTCAGAAATAATTGATCCGTATTTAGATTTCACAAAGTTTACAGTTGAAAGTAGATTAACAGAGCCTAATTGTATATACACAGAATTTTCCATTAAATGAAGTTATCAGTTTTCAAATTTAAAATAATTAAAATAAAATAACATTTAAAATTCAGTTTTCAGTTTTTCAGTGTCTCTAGCCACATTTTAAGTGTTCAATAGCTATGTGGGACTCATGTCTACCATATAGGACACTACGGATTTAGAATGTGACTTTGGAAACGTCAGTTACCACCTTCGAAATCAGGTTGGCCATGTGATAATTAGACTAGTTCGTCTCCCATGTCACTTGTGGTTTTACCATTTGGAATTCAAGATGATGAAAATGAAAACAACACCCCCCCCCCCCGCCCCGAATTATAGAACATTTCCGAATCGCCACTTTACATCTCTGAACAATTTCTGGGCTGGTTTCCACATCAATGAGTTTTAGACATTTCTGAGTGTATTTCAAAACATCGGTTGCTAATTATAAGTGAATAGATCCTATAAAATTAAAAAAAAAGTTTGTTAAATTAACCTTGATGTTATTCTATCATAGTCTTCAATTGCCTCTGCTTTTTTTATTTGCCCCTACATTTTTGGAAATGTGCAAGGCGACTATGCCAGAATCAGGAAGGCCCAGGAACAACACAAGCCATCACCCACTGCTTCCCTCTATCATTATTCATCTGCTCAAGGACAGTTCTTTTTCATCTCCACATGTGTTTGTTTTCTACTTCACCTACCCGTCCATATGAGTTATAATTAAGTTCTAATTTTCTCTATTACTTAAGAAGTCAAGAAAGGAACTTGAAAATTGCATGTATACTACTTTCATTTTAGGTAACTACATGCAATAAAAATTTGCACATGGTTCATACTTTATAAGGTTCAAAAATTTTTATATAATCTCACTTGACCATGCCATGTTCAAGTCAATTTGAACAAACAGAAAAGAGGAGTTTAAAATCATACACCTAATACACAGATTCACCTGATTACAGAAACAGTTTTCTAAGTGTCAAAGTACTCTACAACATCACCTTGACTCTCCCATCTCAGGTTCTGGTTGCGGCTAATGTGACACTAATGCCACGTAGTATACAACCAACTCTCAACGCAGGCACTTTTCCTTTGTGCTCAGGATATTCTATGATCCCAAGAGCAGCCTCTGGAAAGGTAGGATATCAATCCATTGTTTCAGAGGACAGACTTCCAGCAAGTTCATTCTAAAGCACAGCCCTGAATTCAGAATCAAGAAGAAATAAACTGAAAATTCCATTACTTGATATGAGCAATAAATGATTAAGTAGGCCAGCAGGCGATACTGTTTCCAATAAGATGTTACTGGTAAGTTGCCCTTGTGCAAAACAATGGGGGTGCATTTTCAAACCCAGATTCCAAATAGAAAGGTCACTCTCTCCCTCCAATGAATGCTTTCCCATAAGAAAAGACCATGGGAAGCAACAGAGCCGAGAGGTATAGTCAAGGACCAGAGAGAGTCCTCTTTGAGCACAAAGAACAGGATGAGGTGAGGTTCTCCAGAGTTCATGGAATGAGCCCGTGAGTGGGAGCCTGACTTTCCTGATCCTGCTTGCAGCATGCTTACAGGCAGTGAGACAGTAAGTCACCAGAGAAATAACAGCAACGATGTCACCTCACTGCCATGGTCGCTTGAGAGAATGTAGAAAATTCAGGTTAACAAGACAGAGAGCTATATCTTCTCCCAGCCATTCCAGGGGAATGAAAACATTAAAGTTACATTAATAACAATTGCCCTGAAGCAAGAAGGGATATTATGGAAAAAATGATAATTACAATAAAATTAACAGTATCTGTGATGATGATGATGATGATGGAAATGAGGGGGAAATGTGGCTTTCCTCTCTTCTTTGTATTTCTCACTTACATTTAGTGAACGGAAACAGACCTGAGAATGAAGGTCTGCGCAGGTCATCATGATTATTCTGGCCTGGGCATTGAGACAAAGTCTTGCTCTTCTTACTCCTCCATGGCTGGCTGGCTCATCTTCAGACTGGCCTTTCTTATCACTGGAGTGGGAAGATACTTGAGGACTTGAGATTCAGAAGCTCAGGAGGAAGGGGCAAAGGAGGTTGCTCAAGTCCCTTTATCCTAGGTCAGAATCTGGTCCCGTCTAAGTCCTCAGAGGAGCATCTTGTGATTTGGGCCTCCTATAAGCTGTTCTACCCGATACAAGTGCCAGCTTGTTTTGAGGTGTCCCCTCTATCAGCCTGTCTTCAGCACGGATGGGGTACATGGGAGCAGTGCTTTGGCAGAACAAACCTGGGTTCTGGAAACTTTGGTGAACCTCCAAGAGACCCAAGCCGTATATGCAGAGAACTAGAATGTGGAGTAGCTGACTCCCATCTTGTGGCAGGTGCAGCAGGTAACAGGTGAGGCCTCTGGTGCCCCGTTTCCAAGCCATCATCTGTACATCTGGAGTATTGCCTCAAGAACCAGCTAGGAAAAAGGACAGAGAGGCTGCATATTTAACTGTCTGGGCCAATAATCCTTATTTCAACCAGAGCAGTTACCCTTTAATTGCTTCATATATTGGTCATCTGAGTAACATTTTACTTGAATAAAGAATTCTGTAACACTGACAACACATACAACATACAACAAATTGTAACACAAACAACAACCAACATAACAGAAACAAGGTCTGCGAACCAGCATTTTCTAAGGACAGACTGTACCAGCAATATCTTCTTCTTTTCTATCTTCTGAGGTAGACATCGGGCGGGGGGAGGGGAGGGACCCCAGAGGAACTGCAGAACCCAGCATTAGTCAATTCCTGGAGATAGTAAATGACTCGGCCAGGGCCAAGCCTTCCGTGTGCAAGCCAAGCAAGACCCCCAATCAAAGTATTTATTAGGGCCTCACATTCCAAGCTCGCTTTCCCCGCCCATATCACTCCAGAGCCAAGTACCAGAGAATTCAGGGCAGTCCCTAGGCCCCAGAGCCAGCTGAAATTATTCCAAGGAACCAACACTAAACCTGCTTAGCATGTCTCGCCTCTTCCTTCCCATGGAAACCACAAGAAAAGCTTTTGCCCATACTTCTACACACCTCCTTCCCCCTTGCCCCCGACCCTCCCACCTCACTTTGTTCCCTCAGCCCCCTGCCTGCCCTCAGGCCTCCTCTGCACTGGCCTGCAGAGCACAGCAATCTTCCGGTTTCCAGGAACTGTATACAGTTTTTAGCTTCATGGCAAAGCCATTTCTGTGTCGACATGTCTTTCTATACTGGATTCAAATGAACCCTGGCTAGCCTTAAAACACGAAATACAGCTCCGGGTCTGGTGAGCGATGGCCCGTGTATAGTAGGATCTGGTATTAGCAGGAGAAGGATTTTTTTTTTTTTTTTTTTTTTGAACAACTGCTTGTCCAGGAACCTTGAGCAGCTCTGCTATTGCCTTCTTGGTGGGTAACCTCCCACAGCAAAAACACAGCTGGTGTGGGGCTGGTCTCGAAGACCAGTGAAAGCTCTCCGAACCAGCAGAGCTCAACATGCTGCTTGGGGCCTTTTGGACTGAAGGGATCAGCCAGGGGTGGGCGGCCTGGTGCTAGCTGCTGTAATCTATCAATCCTTTCTCCTACCTCTCAGCCATGGTCAGGAGGCTGATGAGCTCCCGTGATGACACGATGTTGCTGCTGTGATTAAATTAGCAGGTTGTCCAAGGCAAAGGAATTTAAATATATCACAGATGTTTGGGGACACTGGGGGATGTGTGGGGTAGTAGGAATGAAGGTGGGCATTCTGAAGAAAGAGAGCAGATGTTTTTGAAAGAACTCTTGGTAGATTTTCTCTCCTTAAGAGGAGAGTTGTAGCTCTGTGTTTAGGTCACAACAGGGACTCTCCTGCGGGGATGATTTGCTCCCCACTCCCTCCCCCAGAGGACATTCAGGAATGGCTGGAGACAGTTGTGATTCTTATGGCCACCTGTGTGGGGTGTGCTACCTGCCCAAGGCTGTCAGCAACAGTGATGCTGATAAAGTCAGACAATATAGAGAACAGCCCCCGCCCCTAACAAGGAGTATCCAGTCCAAAATGTCAAGAGGGGTATGGTTTAGAAACAAACCTCAAGTTCGAGGCTGGGGAAGCAATGGAGAGAAGATCACATTCACTGGAAGGGACAGAAGTGTTGGGTGGATTTGACAGTAGAAGTTCCTACAAATGCTAAGCTGTGGAGGCTGCGATTCGAGCTTGGAAATAAAGGATAAGGGTTATGGTTGTTTCTCATGTTTCACCTACCTAGGTCTGGGCAGGAGCCTTCTGCTCAGGGCAGCCTAGCTGGCCGGCACCTCACGCTTTTGTGGGGGCAAAAACCTCCCATTATTAAAGGCTGTTCCTATACCTATAGTTCTTAGGTACTATAGAAGATGGCCTGGTCCCCTGGGAGCAAGGACCCCCCTGCTTGTGCAGTCTGCCTACCCACTACCCTGATGCTCTCCCTCACAAGGGACTGTGTGCTCACTGAGCCTCTCTCTCACTCTGCGCCTCTGGGGGCTAGTCCCTTCTCCTCTGACTGGCTTGCTACTCTTTCCCTTTCCAGGCTTGGCTCATGGGTCACTCCTCCAGGAAGCCTTCCATGAACCACACACAGACACCCCCAGGGAAGCTGCCCTACACCTGTGCTCCCAAGGCATTTTCAGCTGAATGCCACCAGTCAAAATCATGCTACACCAGAGGGAGATTTTTAGTCTCACAACCCCAGACACAAGCAACCTCCTTGAAAACACACTGACTGGTTTAGTCTCTCCTGGACCTCCAACACCTAGATGGGACCTACCGCAGTGAGTACAAAGTTACTTGCTCAAAGGCAGGAGACTGGATAAAATGGCCTCTAGAGGCTCTCTATGACCTTCAGGCTGAAAGGTCAGAAGTCAAAGGAGATCTTTCATCTATAGCTGTGCCATACAAATGAAAGACTGTCCTCTAAGAGCAAGAACAACTCTAAAGTCCCATCTTTGTCCTACTTAGAGAGACCTCAATCCAAAACGTCAGCCTGAAAGTCCTTTTCTACCCCTCCGCCCCCGCTCCCGAGGTTGTGTTAAAGAGCTCTCATTCCCAGCCTGGCACTGACGTAGTTAAATCCGCACCATTTGCTGTGTGAAGCTTTGATTCTGCTGACTTTATTTCAAGCAATCAAAAATATCTAATTTGCATTCACATTCACATCAGTGGCCCATATGTTAGCCCTGCTTAAAAGCTATAGGCTTGCATTCATTATGAAAGACTTGGCTCTCTTTCCTTATCTTTTCACTTGAAAATTATTGAGATACTGTCGCTACAAAGGGTTATATTTAGCGAAGACACAGCATTTCCGTGTGCGTATGTGTCTCTGCCCATATCTCTGTGTCTGAAGGGATCTGGTATTTGCATCTTCCTCCAAAATATCTGATAACTTTCAAAATGGGAAGAGGAAGAGCCGTCTCTTTCTGTAGCCATTTTATATGTGACGGCGCTGCCTCCTACCTAAGGCATCATTAAAATACTGCACTTCAATATGTCGGGGTACATGATTCTAGACCACACGCTGAGCCCCAGTAAGCAGGCCCCTCCGCAGTGCTGCAATGAGAAATTCACAGTTTCTTGATAAGGAGGCTGGTCAGGGTTTGCTCCTGGGATTCAATCACATCTCAATTAGATTGCACTCACCGGTGGTACGACTAGTCTGTGTCTTTTTCTACTTACCAAAAATTTACTGAGTCCCTACCATGTGATAAGCAGTCTTCTTTATAAAGCTCCAGAAATCTGTGATGAAGGGTTTCTGCCATCCAGGGACTTACAAGGAGCAAGGGCAGAGGAGGGTGAACTTTCTGACAATTACGACTTTGGGGAAAAGCTAGACTATTGGAGAAAAGCATGTGGGGAGCACCTAAAGGGGAAAAGGGGTCCTTCCTGGAGAGTCATAGCAGTGGGCAGGAGGGGGTGGGAAGGGAGGTCATCACAGAACTGGACCCCTCTGACCTGCACGCTCGTGAAGGAGCTCATCATGGTGGAGGAGCAGAGAAAGGGTGGAACAACAGGTGGAAGAGCAGGGCGTGAGCCCGGAAAGCACCTTCTGTCTACTCCCTGGTAGGTTCTGACCCCACCCCTGATTGTGGCATAAAGGAAAGATGCAGGGGCCAGAGTGTGACCAACCCACTACCACAGGCTCTTTGTCCTGTAGAAGAACAGGCAAGAACCCAGCGAAATGTTGCCTAATAGGGAGACTGAGCACAGAAGTCAGGAGAAATCTACATCCTTTTGACCTGCTTGGATTTTTCCTGCTCTGCATAGGTATTATCATTTAAGAACAGATCAGATACTTTGAACTGAGGAATTCCAAGTATCATTCCATTTCAAAAGTTTTATCATTGAAGAGGTTAAGTAGAGGAATGGTACCAAGGCATCCTGTCAAAAAGGCCAAAGAAAGTGAAGGGGATCCAAGAGCATGTATGTATGTTCAATACCTTAATCCCAGCACTAACAAGTCCCTCCCAGCTGTTCTGGACTGTCGGGCACCCAGTGAGTTGGGATGCCTATGGAGAAGCACAGGGCTGGAGGGCGAGTCTCACGGAGAGTGCAGTGCAGGGGGCTGTGAGAGATGCAGTGGGAGAGCAGTTTGATTTTCACTGTAATGATGGGAGGCCTCCTCACTGAAGCTTTAGGCAATACAAGCCTAGTCTCCCAAGGACCCGACAGAAACACAGGCACACGGCTGTGCAAATTACTAAGCATTGCTCACTTTGCGGGGAACACAGGCTGAAACAGGAAGCTGGGCCACCCCTGGGCCTGGTCTGAGACACCATTTCCCTCCCTGTATCAGGGAATATTGTCCCCTATAGTTATGCAGAGCAAATCTGTGCAATGGTCCTGAAAAGGGTTGTGGGAGAGGGGAGTTTCTAGCACCATTCCGAGGGTGGAGAGGAGATAGAATGACATTCTCTTTTGGAATTCCTGAAAATCACACTTCCTAAGTGTTCAACTGCATCCAAGTGTCCCCTAGTGCTCACTAGCCCCTTCTTGCTTTTATTGATTGAAGTGTTCTAACAGGGTGTGTGGCTGTCCAGCTAAAACTGCATTTCCTTGCCACTCTTGCTCATATTAGGGTAATGAGGTATGAATGCACGTGATTGTGCAGCTTCGGGTCATTGCTTTAAAGACAGACTGCTTGTCCTAGATCCCTCTTTTCCTCTCCAGTGTCTGGAAAAGAGTGATGCTGGAGGCAGTTCTGGAGGTTAGGCGTCAAAGATGACTAAGTCCCATGAGAGAGTTACTTCATTTTGGAGTCTCCTTGTTATAGCCATTCACCAATACCGCCGGACCACTAACATTTATACAAATAATCCACGTTAAATATAAAGATCTCAGATCTCAATACTAAAAGATTATTAATATTTGGTATGTATGCTTCTATATTTTTCTACCTATAATATATATGTGTTTTATATCTTTTCTATTTCTAACATGTATTTCTAATATATACATACTCCTAATAAACACAAATGCACATATACTTATACCATCCACACTATATTGCAACGTATTATTCTCACCTAACAATGTGTCGTGAAAATAAAGGACTCCAAAGTCATGGAATGCCTGCATGATAGTCCACTATTTGGGTGTTTCATAACCCATCTAGAAAAACCTGTGGGGCTGTACCTTTGTGTATTATAATTCAGTGACCAAGGTCATTGGCTTCGGGGTCAGAGAGACATGGGTTCTACCAAGTCAAGCCTTCGACTTCAAACAAGTCGCTCGAAGTATCAGTTTTCGATTTTGTCAAATGGGGATGATAAAGGTGTATACTTTAAGAGGTCGCTTGAAGTGAAATGATCTAATGTCTGCAAATATGCTAACGCTGCTCCTGAACTTGGTAAACACCCCATGAATATTAGCTCTAGTATTAGTAATATTCAGCATGTTTGCTATTATGGAAGACACCATGGCATTCATCTTTTCCTGTCTATCTTTGCATACCTGTGATTTCTCCAAAGTCGTTGAAAATAAAAACTCTTGTCTTTGTATTTTCTGGTAGGATGAACTTGTAAGAGCTGGGCAGCTTGCATTGTGCCCGGCTTATCCGGAGGCTCCTGGGCAGAGGCCAGTTCCACCCACAGGTCATGAAAAGAAGGGTATTGAAGCTGTGTTTTCCCTGCTCCCTCCTGTTTACATCATGTCAAACCCAGGGTTTGATCAGGGTTCCTAAACACCTCTTGCTATTCTCTCTGCTTTTGTGGTCCCTGTTCTTTTTTGTTTGTTTCCATTTTTATTTAAATTCTAGTTAGTTAACATATCGTGTAATATTAGTTTCGGGAGTAGAGTTTGGTGATTTAATACTTCCATATAACGCCCAGGGCTCATCACAAGTGGCCTCCTTAATGCCCATCACCCAGTTAGCCCCTCCCCCTGCCAACCTCCCTCCAGCAGCCCTCAGTTTGTTTCTATAGGTAAGTCTGTTTTACGGTTTACTTCTCTCTTTTGTTTCCTGATGTTCCTTTGTTTCATTTCTTAAATCCCCTGTTCTCAGAAGTCCTATTTATCCTGCAGTGCCCTGGTTAAATGACTTCCTTCCCAACCCCCTCCCCAACCTTGCTCTCTGCATCTCTGTAATAACAACCATCTCACACTGCTCTGTCTGAATCGAAGAGCAAGGAATGCCTGCGGATTTACCAGCTATGCTCAGATTGCCTGAGAATCCCGGCTTTACCATTCACAGTATGACCTTAGGTAAGTCACTTAGCTTCTTCCTGTCTCATTTCTTTCATTCGTAAAATGGGGATAATAGTATTTTATCTCATAGGGTTGCCATATGAAACAAAGGTTATGATGTCTGTAAAATGCTTGGTGT
Source organism: Spilogale gracilis (assembly GCA_004023965.1). Taxonomy (NCBI): domain Eukaryota; kingdom Metazoa; phylum Chordata; class Mammalia; order Carnivora; family Mephitidae; genus Spilogale; species Spilogale gracilis. Next base: position 10,489 of record PITA01027195.1, on the reverse strand, counting down.
AGACTTTGGAACACAGTACGCATTAAAGAAAGTGCTTAGTAGTAGTAGTAGCAGCAGGAGGAGGAGGAGGAGGAGGAGGAGGAGGAGAAGGAGAAGGAGGAGAAGGAGGAGGAAGAGGAAGAAGAGGAGGGGGAAAGAGGGGGAGGGGAAGGAGAAAGGGAGGAGGGGGGGAAGGAAGAGGGGGGGTGAAGGGGGAGGGAGGAGGAGATGATAGTGGTAGTGATACCTCCTACAGCCCTTGCTCAGGGAAATAGGGCTGCTCTATTCCCATGGGGACGGCCACTATGAGCGATTAGGCCAGCACATGCATGGATATGACATGGACAGAGACTGTGTGGCCTGGTTCGAAACAATGATATACATGAATTACATATTTTCATTTTAAATCTGAACAGAACCACAAATGAGAGTTGTTAGTGATAGAAGTACAACTTCATTTTATGTCTTACAGATGAATCAGAGGAGTTAACAGGAAGCAGAAAGTAGAGTGAAACAGATGACTAGAGAACATCAGAGAGAGAAAGAGAGAACAAGCACAACTTTGCAGGCTCTGGGAAAGGTTGCCCAGGTTCCTGGCCACTTTCCAATTCCCAGTTCCAGTCCCTAGGCGTCCTGGCTATATGTTGGTTTCTGTCCTTTGCTTTCAGTAAGTGTCCTTTGTGTGACTTTATAATAAATGTACCCATTTTGAAGCTAGATTGAGGGACTCTCTGTTCTTGGCATCAAAAAAAGCTCTAAATGCAAGTCAGCTTTGGGCCTCATGCTCCACCTTTAAACTGTAGACAGTACATATCTTGAAAGCAAAGGGTGAAATCACAGTTTTTATTTAAAAGAGATTTCAAAGATATAAAAAAATAAGAAATAATTAATGTGCATATGTGAACCTAATAATTAGCTTTAGCAATTCTTGAATTAAATAGTTTTGCCATACTTGTCTCAAATTTTTAAAAGACATGAAGTCTTTGGGTGCAGATGAAACCTCTGAGATACTCATCCTTAATGTTATTGCCTATCCTTCTCAAAAGTAGCCACCATCTTGATTGTGGTACTTTTCACCCACATGTGAGATAAATCTATTATTTTGTATTTCTTAAACTTTACAAAGATGACATCATTCTACAACTCCGACATGTTATGTTTTCAAAAGTCACGTAGTCATCTCTACAGATGCATGGACATTTTCTCTCCCCCAGCTCGTGCCTCTCTCTACCTGCCCTCATACTTTTGACAAAAAGTTCGCATGCCTTCCCCTCCCCCCATCAAATGTTGAACTTCTTTTCACCTTCCGTACAATTCGAACGTTACCCTTCAGACACATTTTTGAGCGCTTTGGTCTCTCCTGTGCTTGTCTCTTGTCTTCCCTGCCATCAAATTAGTCATCCAAGTATATTATAGTTGTTCGCATATCTATCTCACTCACTAAATGTTGAAGTCTTGGAATGGAGTCAACAAACTTTTTCTGTAAAGGCCAAGATAGTAAATATTTTAGGCTCTGTGGGCCATAAAGTCTCCACCACAACGACTCAGCTCTGCTGTTAGAGGGGAAACGCAGCCATAGTTGCTACCTGAGAAATAGGCGTGCCCGCTCTGCAATAGAACTTTATTTGTCAACACTGAAATTTGAGTTGTGTATATTCGTCTCTTGACTTTTTCCAATGATTTACATATGTGAAAACAATTCTTAGCTCACAAGCAGTATAAAACCAGATAGTGAGCTGAATCTGGCCCATGGGGTATAATTGCCAGCCCGCGCCCTAGAGGCTGTGATCATGTCTTTCCAGCTTTGAGTCTCGATTGCCCATCCTGGTGCCTGGCACAGTATATGCTCAATAAACTAGATTCAGATCAACGAATAAAGAAAGGAGAGAGCACAGGCAACAGGAGTAAATAGGCATGTGTGTCCTCTCCGTGCACGTGGCCTAAGACGGGTGCGGGTGTGGGTGCGGGTGTAGACGGCTTATCAGCATGTGAAAAGAGCACACACACACCCCGGGGACCCACACCCACCCGGGGCTCTCTTCTCAGCAAGGGCACTAGAGGTGCTGAAAGCAGTTCAGAGTCGGGTCAGGATTTCCCAAAGAGTCCAAATAAGAAGGCAATGCCCAGCTGTGGAGTGGAGCTGGATGGGGACGGGGAGCCCTTGGGCGCTGGGCCTGCGTGGACTCAGAGCAGCCCACCGTCAGGTTAAGGCTGGGAGGCTAATCAGCCGCTGCGCCAGCAGCTGCTACAGCCTCTTCTTTCTCTCCTGCAGCTGCAGGCAATGGCGTCCTGAGTCCTCGAGAGAACAGCTTAGGAGAGGAGGCTCAGGTGAGATGACAGGAAGAGTCATCCTACCAGAGGGATGGGACGGAGTCGGGGAAAACTGTGAGATGGTTGGCACAGTGGCACAGTGCCAGACTGACAGGAGTCTTATAAACCAGGCAGGGGTGTGAGACATGAGATACGGTCAGTGAGTTGGAACCATGAAAATTTTTTATTGGGGTGAAGATTGGATTTAAGAAAGTTCTTTTGCCATTGACAGGATCAGGAGAGACACAAGTTAAAAAAAAGTTGGGGGTCTCTTGAGTACACTTGGGTGTGACATGATGAAGGCTGGCAAGGAAACTGAGGCAAAAGGATGGTTTTAAGAGAAACTTCAAAGGAACAACCATTAAAACTCTGTATATCCTCAGTGGGTACAAAGAGATAAAGCAAAGATGATACCAAGATTTTGTGCCTAGCCGATCGAAAAATATGGAATTCCTTTCTGAAAAGAGAGAAGGGGTGGAGAAGGGAGGGGAACAAATTTGAGACCCAGGTGTTAGTTTCTGCCAGTAGAATCTGAGAGGATGATGATAAACTCAAAGAGCGGTGTCAGGCTCAAAGTCAGAGTCGGACATGAGAGGGGCACGGTGTGTGCTGGTAAAGCGCTTACCCCCTGGCTCTCCAGCAGCAAGAGCACTCTGATCTGTGGCGCTTGCCAGTGCCCGTGGTACAACCGCTCCTGCCTGGGCTGATTGGAACTTACCAATCTGATGTCACTGAGCACAGACTGGGAAGAGTGGTGGGGAGGGACTGCTGGGAGCTGGGGTCAGCCAGGAGACACCACTGGGAGATGGCAGGGATGGACATTTGAAAATCAAAGGAAATGTAAAGCTGGGAGAAACCTTAAAAATCTTGGGCTCAGTCCTTCATTTTACAAAGACAAAACTGAGACTAGCGATAGGACACAGGGCGGAGCTGAGCTCTTGAAAGTAGCAGGATGTTTGGAGGAGGAAGATCAGAGCATCGGGGTTCAGCCATTACACACCCGGACAGAGTGTGGTGCTGCCAAAACAGTACATTTGAAGAGTAAGACAGTTATGACATCTACGGTGGGAGAAATAGAATTCTGAATGGTTTTTGGTAATGTTTTCCTTAGCACATTTTACTCCAGGTCCTAAAGCTCTAGGTTTGCATGGACACTCAAGCTGATGCATTCCTACGATAAATCAAAAGAAGGAAATGATCCTTGTGGGTGTTTACCTTCGCATTGTAAGAGAAGGCTATCAAACCCACTAGCTCTCACATTCCACTGAGAGCTTCTGAACATCCAGGGGCCAGTGGGAGCTCAGCTATTATATTTAGGACGGTGGGGGTCATCTGTTTACTTCTTCACCATGTAAGAAGGCTGCTGTAAAAACACTGATATCACACCCCCCCCTTCACCCGGTATAGTCTTACCTGCTCCTTAGACATGGAAGGGTTACAGGTCTCATCAAGTCCTCAAGCTCAAGGGAAGTTCAATCAATATTTTTCTTTTGTTAAGTTACAATGATGTGACAGTTCTCAGTAATCACAATACATTGAGCTTGTCTTCTCTGGTCTTAGGGAAACAAAGGCTCGGACAACCTCATGGTATTGAGCTTTACCCCAAAAGTCTCCTTGAAATGTTCCAGCATCCATTCTTATCCTAAGGTTTTTTGTTTGTCTTTTGTTTTTGTTTTTAAATAAACTGAGGTTCTGTAAGACCTTTACTTTATGGAGAAGGGAGTATCCATCCTCCTATTTATACATTACCGATTTCTTTCCACTTTGAAGAAATGAAGAAAATCATGTTTCCCTTTAAGACTTTGACCTAGGTGAGATCAGACCTTGCAGTCCACTGATAGACCTTGGAAGCCAGTATTGATCTGCCTTCAGAAACAAGGCCATTTAAGTTTCTAGTATATGAAGACCACATGATTCACCAGGCCCACTTTGATCTTGCCAAGAAAGTATTTATAGGGAAACATTTGCAGTCTTGCAGGCAAATACTTGTAAGTGCAAATTAGATCTTTGAAACCGACTTGTAACTCATTCATTTTAATTGGAAACCCCCTGAACTCCTCAATCAGCAAAGAGTCAACTTAGTTAAATATATTACTTTACTCCTGTAATCCAAATTAAACTGGTCCTTAAACTGGTGGTGGCCTTAAAACTTTTTTCATCACACATGAAATACACACATGTCTACAACAGCTTTCAAGGGCAAGATAACTTTGTTCTAAAGGTTTTCTTGGAATTGAGCAGTACGTCAAGGGAGGAATTATGCTGTATTTGTTACATCCAAATTTTATAAAAACAGGAACTAGATAGCAAGTTTCCCTGTCTCCTTTCTTTCTTAAACTCCCTCTGTTCACTCTTTCTTCTTTCCTCTCTCCCACATAGGTCTTCTGGCCTCCTTTCTGGTCATTCCGCTCTTTGCCTGCTCTGGCCTAAATGTGTGTGTCTCTCCACAATTCACATGTTGGAACCCTAATGCTCAATGTGATGGTGTTGGGAGGTTGGGCCCTTTGGGGGTGTTTTAGGTCACGAGGGTGGAGCCATCATGAATGAGATTAGTGTGTTTATTAAAAACAAAAAACAAAAAACAAACAAACAAAAAAAATGACCCCACAGGACTGCCTAGCTCCTTCTGCTACATGAGGACATCCCAGGAGGTCTATAACCTGGAAGAGAGCCCTCACCCAGCCATGCTGGCACCCTGATCTCGGACTTCCAGCCTCCGGAACTGTTAGAAACAAATTTCTGTTGTTTATAAGCCACCCAGCCTGTGATATTTTGTTATAGCAGCCCAAATGGACTAAGACAGTGACCATCTTTTTTGTTAAGGAAAGCAATCTGGTCCTTCCTTAAATCTCCTCAAAACCTCTTCGTGTGAAAGAAAATGTGGTAAATATTTTTAATTTTTTTTGTCCTGCCCATAAAAATACTTTGTCACAATTGTTGTGCAACAAATAGTTTGCTTTTCAACCAAATCACTGATGTGACCTGTGGACGTCGTGACTTGCTGTTGCTCCTTCTCCTCCTCGTTTCTTCTCTTCCAGCTTCCCCAGAGAGAGAAGAGAGCTGCACCACCGTATTATCTGTGAGCTCTTGCCTATGGCCCATCAGGGGTCTACACTGCGAACAGATAGACGATCTCATAGAAGATGAGGGAAGCAGGGATTCCCCTTTCCTCCAAGTGAGAGCAGACTGTGTTACCACAGTGGTAGATCATGAGATCATGGTAGTAGGTCATAGTGGCGTTCTGTTTTGTTTTTTAATGAAATATGATAGAATAAAATATGAGAGTTTATTAGATAGTCAGGATGAGGAAAATTTTGCGGAATATTTATTTCAGTTATAACTAACATACAATGTATTTCTTATTGTGAATTGCAAGTCAAAAATATTTTTAGAGTTTGAAAGTCACTGCTTTAGGTAATGTTTTACTCGAGAGCTGAAAGATTGTTACCAACTCTGCAGAGTAGGCTGGGGTTGGGGAATTAGGAATTGTCTGCTCTGGCTCTTCCTATATAGATGCAGATCTTACCCCTTAGGTCTTTGGGGGCAGAGGGTTCTCGAATATTCTCTCCCAGGCTTTCAGAGGGTGTTGCACTGGGGTTTTTCTCATGGCCAAACTTTCTGGCCCACATCCCACAGCTTTTTCCTTTAAACTCCACCCCCATGGAGTCTAGTTCTACCTCTGATTTTGTTCAGCCAGAACTCACCATTCCTATCCACCAAACTGATTAAAACTCAGCGAGCATTAAAATCTTCAAGTAGATTACATATTTAATATCCTTTGGTGTCGAATATCTGCTTTTCAAGGGTTGACGAGCTCCAGTGTCCCTGATGGTGTGTGCATGTGTTTGCCTGGAGGGAGAAAACTGTCCCCTAGGCAGTGCTTCTCTGACAGTAATGGAGACTTTGTCATACTGCAGACTGATTTTGTGCATCTAGAGCGGGACCTGAGATTCTTCATTTCTATCATGTTTCCAGGTGGTGTCAATGCCACTGGTCTTTGCATCATGCTTTGAGAAGCAAGGCTTAGCATACTCAACATGAAACATATTTGGCCACCACTACAATTAATTCCTTATTAGCATCCCCGTCTTTTCTGGTATACATAAGAAATCCACATCCCGCATATTAACATAGCTTTGACTAAGAAGATTCAGACATCCTTCCTATTCTGAGTTCTCTCTCACAGCACTAGTGCATCTCCAGGAAGTTAATAATACAGAGAGCTGTGCCCAATCTGCTTTGTCCCATTCCCTGGGGATGGCAGCTTCGGAGAAGTCTGGATTTTTCGTGCCACATTTATGTCTGCGGCCCCAATTAGCACTAGTAGGTTATGGTCTCTTCCTAGGTTGTTTCTGATGCCATTGTTTACAATAGGAACTCACACACATATGCACACACATTTATTTTAACAGTTCTGAAAACTATGTCTTCCGATTATCATAAGCCAGGTGGTAAGCCTGAAATTATTGTGCTTGCCTGTATTTGAGAAAACATGTTATTACTGGTGGAATAACCAAACAGCTCCAATTCTTGGACCTTTCAGTCAACAAAGCATTTGTTGAGGGCTGTGAGTTCCAGTAGTTGCCTGAAAACCACCAGCTGACACGTTCTGGTAAGACCAAGAAACTGCCAGTGTCAAAATCTGCAGGTTGGATATCGGTAGCTTAGGAAAGACCAGAACCCAAAATGGCCGGCTCCTTCAGAGAGACACGCATCACCAGCACTCTGGAGACTACCAGTGAGGACGAGGGAGCCTCAGCAACACTGAGCTGAAAAGTCCCTCGGAAGACTTCAATTTGGAAGAAGTTTTATATTATTTTGCTTGACTTTTCCTTGGATGTGCACACACATGCACACACACACACACGATAATGTAATTTCAGAAATTTATGTTCAAATAAGTCTAAAAGAACTATGTCAGTATATCAAACAAAAATTCCAATTAGGTAGGAGAGTATTTTATCATGGTTTAGTAAGTGTTTTTTTGCTTGTTTCCTAGTTGTACATAAAATAAGGTTCATCTTCCATGCGATGGCATCTTAAATTGATGGAACATGGAATTACATTTTGAACCACATTTCCTCACTTCTGATATATCTGGGTCCCCAAACATGATGAATCTGGGATCATGATCCACCTTCCCTAGTTGTTGGTCTATTCCATCCCCTCCCATATATCAGAGTGCTTGTGCTAAGCCACCACAGCCTGAGAGGTGGGCTCTGTCTTTTACCCAGCAGACTGTCTGATATGTGGGGCCATTCAATAGGATTTGTTTTCTGAGTAAAGGAATGAATAATGACACGATAACATGTAAGCATTCAAAGTGACATGGCTTATGCTTTCCTAGCAGTGATGACCAGTAAGTACCAACTTCAATGTCAGAAAAAGATAAATGTCTCCCTTCTTCCACACCAATGGAATTTGACCAAAATGTAGGACAAGAGGCAGAGTAACTCATCTTTCATGAAAACATTATTGTTTAATGCCATTCGAAAAATATGAATGAAGAAGAAAAAATAACCCATGCTTCACCAAATCCATCTAAATGTAATTAGCATGACAAAAAGAAAGGAACTTTATTTGTGAAGGATTATATACCTTTCTACACAGAGGAGTGCACTTTCTCTTTAATTTGTGCACAGAATCTCTAAAGATGACAGGAGGCACAACCTCAGCTCTAGATACATTCAAGCCAGCACCCAAGACACTCTGTGAATCTTTCAGGAGGCTCATCAGTGATGGAAATGTGTCACTTTCGCCTAAGGCAATGTCATTGCTCAGGGGAAAGTAAAGCACAAGTGTTAGGTCAAGGGAGTTGTATACAGAGAACACCCAAGGGCATAAGAGGTTTCTTCAAAGAAATATGTAAGAGGAACTGAGTGAAAGTATGCAAATTGCCTTGAAAATGAGATGAGAAAGTCTTTGAGAACTATGTGAAGCCCTTGATAAACCCATAGCTCCAAAGATTCATTTACATGCCAATTATTTAGAGAACCCTTGTAACGAAAACAGAATCCTTGGATTGAAAACAAAATTGCAGCAGTACTTGAGCCCTATCTTGTAAATAATCAGTAACATATTTGGTAGACCGGTATTATACTAAGACATTTCAGTTTCAGATTTAGGGAAAACACCTTTATGGAAAAAGAGAAATCATGGAAATTCATCAGTTAGACACCAAGAGAAAAATAGAATAACCCAACTCAAGAAAAGAATTTTGGTTACAGTCTAGATCCCCACCAAAAGTAGTTGGCTGTCCACTTAACGGTCTTGTGTTCAGGTCCTGCGATGGGAGTGCCATACAATTTTTGTCCCTGTATTATACCCTTTTTCTCAAATGCCTGAATCTTCCTAAGGGTGAGTGTGAGTCTAAGAGACTGATAGGGAGGAGAGAGGGAGGGAGAGGAACAATAGTTTACTAGCCCACAATAATGAAATGACCTAAGAAATTCTCCACAACTCAGCAGCAATATCTATGCAACACTCACAGAACTCATATTTCAAGTCCGAAACTGCTACCCGGCTGCCTTCTAATGGAGAGCCCTGGGCAGAAAGTTTGAGGGGAAAGAGACTCCAGTGATTCATCCACTTGCATTGATATGACCCAATGGAAAAAGTATCAGAAATTCTGTCTCTGTCCTGGCTCTGTCTCCAACTAAACATGTGATGCTGGAAGACCAGTTCACATCCCTGAGTCTCCATTTCTTCATATTTAAAATGAAAATATATGAGCTGATTATAAAACCTTACAGATCCGTCATGCTATAGGTCTCTCTTGCTTTCAAGGAATTCAATTTTAGTCAGTAAAAAGAAACTACAAATTACAAGTGCAAATTAGAAATTAATGAGTCCTCAGAGGGAGGAATAGCAAGTTCTGTAAGTGTGCAATGGAAGAAGAAATTTCAAGGAGGTTCAAGTGAATGTTCATGGCCTGAGTATCTTTTAGAGTAGGTAGGATTTGAATTTTTAGAGAAGTAAGGAAAAACTGGGCCTCACTGAAGAAGGACCATGTCTGCCTTGCCATGATATCCCCTGGTGAAAATGAAAGTATCACAAGTCCCCAGTAGCCCTGTCACATGAGGGGATAAGGGATGTAGGGTAAGGGAGAAGGTCCCAATATGGAAATAATGTTTCTGCCTACATAGAGTACTTTTTGACATGTCAACGGTGCTTGTATTTCTCACCTCACTGCTTCCTGACTCCAACCCTGGAAGATGATAGTACAAGAAGCTGTTATAATCCCTTTGATGGAGGAGAATCTTTGTGACTTGCCTGGGCTCCTGCTGTCGTAAAGGACAGAGCTGGGCATGCTCTGCTCAGGTTACATCTCTCCTCCCACATTCCATAGCCTGACAATCCTCCCATGAGCATCCTTTCCTTCAAGTGTACATAGTGCCTGGATTATAAGGTCATTTATATACCAATCCCATCAAAGGAAGTCCCCTCGACGACTTACTCCCACTCTGCATGTGAGAACACTGAAGTTTAGAGAGACTAATCACAGAGCAAGTGGTAAACGATGTAGAAGATTCTCTAGTAGAAGCTATGAAAGAGACAAAATGATTTCTTTCCTTGGCAGCTTGAAAGACAGAGAGACATGGAATCACAGGTGAAGCTATAACTCTTGGCTGCCAGCTCTCTTCAAATATTTGAACCTGTCATAGATCAAAGAGGTAAGATTTGCTTGCTTTTCTACTTCTAAAAAGGGACAACAAGAACCAGTCAACTTGATAAGTATGAGACAAATTTCTACTCAACTTAAGGAAGAACTTTTTGTAATATTTTCCACTTGTAGAGGAAATACAGGATGATTTGAGGAAAATTCAAAAAACAAAAAACCTTCATAATCTCATAATCTAAAGAGTATATTAATATTTCAGGATATTTCTTCCCATCATTTTTCAATGAGTACATATGATTAAATAATTGAGATCATACTGTACATAAAATTTTGCATGCTCTTTTTTACTCAACATTATATCATCTTATAAGCATTTTTTTCAGGTCATTAAAAACTCTTCATAAACATAATTTTAAAAAACATAATTTAATGGCTACATAATATTCAATTGTATGGCTGCATCACAATTTATTTAAGTATTGCCCTATTTGCGGACATTTATGCTGTACTTAATTTTGGGCTATTATAAAATAATGTTTTAATGAAAATATCTTGCGCATAAATCTTGTATAGTTTTTT
>PITA01027194.1:0-21355 GCA_004023965.1 Spilogale gracilis | reverse complement strand
TTGACAAGCAAATCATTTCGAAGTCTGAATTAGTAATGTCTAAATGAATGTTTTTATGTAGTTTCTTTATATCTGTTCATTGTATTACATGAAACTATCAACATTCTCTCATTTTTTGGCTTATACAAATGCTAATTTCATATGTCTTGAACTAATGCAATTTTAAAACACAGAAAAGATTAAAGAAACCTTTTAAATTAGGTTAGAAATTATATTAAAAGCATAAAAAAGTATAAACTGAAAAAAAGTCTATGTACAAACCCTAACCTTTAGTCCCCCCATGCCAATAGTCTAAGGTAACTGTTATGAACAATTTCCTATATATCTTTCCAGAAATGGTCTGTGCGTACTCAACCATACATGTATTTATTAAAACACAAACACACATTCACAAACTCTCCAAATGGGATCATTCTAAACAAACTATTCTGCTGATTGTTTTTTTTGCTTAATATTTTTGGATATCATCCCATTCAATTCATATAGTTCTATTCCTTTTTTAAAGTTCTGTTGGTCTATTGGAAGATGTACTAAAATTAAAAAAAAATTATTGAGGTAAAAATCCATATAGTAAAATGCACTAATCTTAAAGTTTACTTTCTACATGTGTGTGTGTATATATATATGTGTGTGTATATATATATGATCTAGGTCTTCCTATACATACATAGACATACACGTGCATATGAGTGCACACATATATATACACACACACACACATATGCACGTGTATGTCTGTGTATGTATACAAAGACCTAGATCAAAGCAAAGAACATTTCCAGCAGGTCCTGCTGGGTTGCTTCTCAGCCAATAACACCTCCCCAAGCCAGCAACCATTGTTCTAGTTTTTAACATATAGAATCGTTTTGTGTTTTCTTAAATTTCATAGAAATGGAATTATACTGTATTACTATATTTTGGTATGTGTGTGTCTTGTTTCTTTTGCTTAGCAACCGTTCTCTGAGATTGACCCATAATGTGTGTAACGGTAGTTTGTTCTTTTTACTTGCTGTATAGTGTTCCATTGTATGAATTTATCCATTCTATTGTTGATGGATATTAGATTTTTTATTTTTATTTTTATTCTTTTTGAAAGGTTGTATTTATTTATTTGACAGAGAGAGAGCACAAACAGGGAGGTATCAAGGATAGGGAGAAGCAGGCTCCCCACAAAGGAGGGGGAGACCGACATGGGACTCGATCCCAGGACCCCAGGATCACAACCTGAGCTGAAGGCAGTCACTTGACCAACTGAGCCACCTAGGCACCCAGATTTTTTACCTTTAAAGTTTTAGAGATGAATAAATCTTTAATTTATGTTCTTCACATGTCTTTTGGTGGATGCATCGTTTATTTTCTCTGGTATAGTCTTAGCTGATTTCATTTCGATTTAAATATCCGAGAATGTCTTTAAAGGCAGCACTTTATAGAGGAAGCACAACACACCCATCACATTAGCAAATGGTAGAAGGCAGGTGGGGGAAAGACAGAAATCATGAGTGAGGTGGGTTTTTTTTTTTTATGGGTGAGATTTAAGAAAAGCTTTTAGTTGCAGAAATGTAAAGAGAATGTGGTATAAATAAAAATAAATGCTTTAGTAAAATCTGTATGAGCTGGATGTATGATGGTGGATTCTGGTATGAAGAAGCTCTGCCAGTAGAATGCTAGACAAAGAAGATATTCTGTAAGAGTAGGGCTAGTGGCTTTTTCAGGCTAAAGGTATCAGTCAGTAATATATTTGCTAAACTTATCTCTGTGATTTCACTTGCATTCTTTCCATCATATGCTCACTGGCTTATTTTGAGTGTACTATTTAAAAACCTATAGAATATAATACATGCACTCCAAATAGAAAAACTGAAGTTGTTATCTGTAATAGTAATCTAATTTGAGAGCACCTGGGTGGTTCTGTTGGTTAAGCATCTGCCTTTGGCTCAGGTCACGGTCCCAGGGTTCTGGGATCAAGCCCCATGTAGGGCTCCCTGCTCAATGCAGAGCCTGCTTCTCCCTCTCCCTCTGTCCCTCCCGCAATTGTGCTCTCTCGCTTGCACACACACACACACACACACACTCTGTCCCCCAAATAAATAAATAAAATCTTTTTAAAAAGTAGAAATAACTTCTGTTATTGTTTTTAATATTAATAATTGTTGAAAGAGTGCTATAAATGAACTATACCTGAGATGACTCTGGAAGTTTCTTTGAAAATTGTATTTTGCTATCATGTGTTTTGTTACCATTTGAAAGTTCTAATTAATTGTTTATCTTTAATATTTTACCTAATTCAGGTCTTTTAAATCAAACATTAATATTTCATGTAGCATGCCATATGTAAAAGATACAATTTGAAGGTACTCTGTCACATCATTTTACCGAAATGGTATCCAGAAGTAACTGGCAAATTATTTTTTGGCTTAATTTCTAAATAAATCCCAAAAGAACATGTTAACATTTAGAATGTTCTGACATTATCACGTTTTCAAGCATAAACATGGTTCTCTTTATTCATTGCCTTAAAACCATTATTCTGCTAATATTACCAGAAATAGATTTATTCATGTGGTTTCTTTCTTTTGATTAAGTACTAAGAGACCAAAGTTGTTTTGTTTTGTTTTTTGAAGTATCAACGGTGGTAATTTGTTGATGTGGAATTTTTTAAAACGCCAGAAGCCACGTATTACTCTCTCGCTCTGGACGTTTATTTCAAATTGCTGACTGAACACTTCTGCTTCAGCATCCAGAACTCAGCATGTCGAAAATGGAGCCCTGACTCCCCTCAGTCTCTGATGGGCTACTCCCCGCTCTCTACTTCTCCCCCGCTTCTTCGCCCAATCTCTTTCAGTCTGGAAAAAGGCACACCAACCGACCCAGTTGCTTAAGCAGGAATCTCCCAGTTTTATCTCTGTTTCTCCCTCTTCCCATCCAACTGCACGTTCCGCCCTTCCTCCCTCATTCCCATCTCTCACTCATCTTCATTCCCCGTCCCGGGTGCTGCCACAGTAGCTCATCTTCTCGTGCCCAGACTGCCACAGTGGCCTGCTTTCTAGTGGCAGTGCTTTCACTTTTGATCCCCATTTGTTCTCCACACGCAGTCAGAATCATTTTAAGAACATTAATCCATGTTATCCTGCTTACAACTCTTAATATTACACTTGAAAAATAAAAGCCCGTAGTGACCCGCTCTTACCATGACTCACTAATTCAGGATGATATAGCTTCTGCTCACCTCTCCTACCATGTCTTGTTGCCATTAAGTTCTAGCCACATTGACTCCTTTTAATTTCTTAACATGCCAAGCAAGCCCTTTCCCACTTCATCAATTTGTGCCTCCGGTTTCCTCTGTTTAGGATAGTGCCCACAACCTCATATGGTTAGCTTTTTCTCAGCTTCCACTCTTAACTGAAACGTAACCTTGGAGTGGCTTTTCCTCATCATCTGATCTAAGCAGCCCCACTGTTTTCCATCCCTCTATTCTATTTTTTTTTAATAGCATTTACCAAAATTTTAAATATATACTTGTTTTCTTGTTTATGGTCTTCTTCGTTGTATCAGTTAGGATTTGGTTCACTTGCTGAAGGCCAAAAATACAGTGGCTGGAAAAAATAGTAGTTCATTTTTCGCTCATATAAACAAAGTTTAGAGATAGGTAAATAAAGTTTAGTTGGATAGCTCCATGATCATAAGAGACCTTTGTCTCTAACGGTTCCACCAAATTCAGCATGGCTTTCACCTCACAGTCCAAATGATTGTTCAAGCTCCAGCCATCATGCTTACATCCAGCAAGAATCAGGGAGGTAAATGTGGTCTTTATTCAGTTAAAAATGGTGAGTTCCTTAATGAATTTACTGCTTGAGCACAGATTATCAGTTTGTGTTAAAACTATTGGTGGTTCAGTCAGTTAAGTAGTTCTATAGCAGAGAAGTTGTCTGCCCTCACCTTAATCTAGTGGTCAAATATGCTGTTTCCTGATGTGATACAATATGAGATACACAGTACCACCTGTGGTGTAATCTTAATCTCTGCTCAGGTCTTGATCTCAGGGTCATGAGTTTGGGCCCCGAATGGGGCTCCACACTAGGTGTGAAGCTTATGTAAATTGGGCCTTTTGTCATAGCTTTCAGGTTTACAGGAATTACAAGGAAAAGAGAAAGTAATTTGATACTCTGAGGAAGAAAAGAAAACACACAGATTGAGAAAGTAGGACTTTGTATAAGACAGTGGTTTCTATTTCTTTAATATTTCAGTCTCATTAAAATAAGGACCAACTTATTTTAAAGAGACTGAGGGGACATAACCAGATGTGCTGTGCGATCCTTAACTGGATTCTGGTTTGGACTAGCTAGCTATGAAGAATATTTTGTGGACAACTGGGAAAATGTCAACATGGGTGTTTCCTAAGATATGATAGACTATTCAGTACATAGAACTGTTGGATCACTATATTGTGCACCTGAAACTAATATAACACTGTATGTTAATCATACTTCAATTTAAAAAAGGAATTAGGGATACCTGGGGGGTGTAGTCATTTAAGTGCCCTACTCTTGATTTCAGCTCCGGTCATGATCTCAAGATCATGAAATCGAGCCCTGCAATGGGCAGGCTCAGTGCAGAGTCTGCTTGAGACTCTCTGTCCCTCTCCCTTGCCCACCTCCCAACTCTCTCTTTCTCTCAAACACATAAATAAATCTTTTAAAAAAGGCATTATTAAGGAATGATTAATGCCAGCTGTGATTATGTTATTTTGGCTATGTAGGAAAATGTTCTTATTTTTTTAAAGATGCATACTAAAATTTAGAGGAAGAATGTTGATTGCCATTAAAATTCTTCAGCATAACAAATTGGGGGTCTCTTTCTAATGAAGAAGAGGATGATGGATATTGGGGGCAACAAGAAGTCTTGGGCTCATTCCACCATCAGTCTGAAAGCTGCGTATAAGCAAGGCCTGTGCCTCTGTTCCTTCCATTCCATAATCAGTGCCTAATACCAAGCTCAGCATGGAGCAGGCACTGCACATATATTTTTTAAATGAAGGAATAGGTGGGGATGGGAAAAGAATGCAGAAATTCCATGACTTGAGCTGACATGAAAATTCAACAGACATTGCTTAAGGGATCAATGTACTTGAGAAATAGATACAACTAAAATGTAGCAACCATGTAGTGTAGTGATAACTAAAATGGTAAGAAATGATATGAAACTTCAAAAAAATAGAAAGCATTAAAATGACAAAATAATAATTATCAGAATAGTATTATTATTTTATTGCTTCATTCCTATCCCTTTTGGAGTCCCGGACATTGAACTGGTTTTTTGTAATGAAAAATAACCACACATATATATATATAAAAGAAAAATTCTGTGTGTTTTTCAGGAGTTTGTTAGAAATTCCAAGAATTATTTTTTTCTCTTCCTCACTCCCACCTTCTTTCCTTCTCCTACTACTAATCTGGTAAGATAGCAAGATACCCATCCGCTGACTACAGCTCCTTCCTATTAGCCAACAACATTCCAGGAGAGTTTTCCCCTTCCCTGCATCATTAGTTGAAAAATGATAAAATTTTAAAGGACTGTTGAACATTACATCATAAACTAATGATATGCTGGCTAATTGAATATAATAAAAATATAATGAATATAATAAAAAAGAAAATTAAAGTTAAGAAAAAAGAACAATGATAAAGTTTTTACTCTCTCTCTTTTATATATATAAAATGGTTTTTTTAAGAAATTTTATTTTATTTTATTTTATTTTATTTTATTTTTATTTTATTTTAGATTTTATAAGATTTTATTAATTTGACAGAGAGAAACACAGCCAGAGAGGGAACACAAGCAGGAGGAGTGAGAGAGGGAGAAGCAGGCTTCCTGCTTAGCAGGGAGCCCGATGTGGGACTCGATCCTGGGTCTCCGGGATCATGACCTGAGCCGAAGGCAGTAGTTTAACCAACTGAGCCACCCTATAATGTTTTTTTTTTAAAAAAAAGAAAACCAATGAAGCCCAAGTCATAGATCCTCGTGCTTGGGTGGATCAACACAGGTGAAACAAAAGTAAAAAAATCCCAGCGATGCTTTGTTTTTCTGTGCCGGTTTACATTTACAAACAGCCTTGACAACAACATTTCAGTTATTCTTAAAATTATAGCTTGCTAAAAAAAAATAAAAAAAAATGATAGCTTGCTGCAGGCCAGGTTTCAAAAAAAGACTAATTGACTTGCTCAAGGTCATCTCCATAGTGAGAGATAAATCTGATACGGACAGATATCAGATGCTTTCTGACTTCTGGTGCCAGTTCTTACCTTCTGAAAACTACAGCTTTACCCACTGTTGCCCTTTAGACTCTACAGTGTGCCAACGACAACCCACCGAGCTATCCTGCGACTGCCTCAATCTCCTCCACCTTGGCTGTAGGGATGATTTCCAAAACTTCCCTTTCTGTCCTCCCCACCCCCATTTTTCTTAGCAACAAGAAGCTCTATTTTCCCTCTTTATTTTCCACTTTATTTTCCCTCTTGGTGCTGAGCTCCAGCAGCAGCCACAGACCCACTGTGATCAGCAAGAGAGAAGGAAAACCTCCAACTACAGTGAATCGTGCTTAACACAGTACGAGAATGTTTTGGATCCTACTACGGGAAGTTCATTTAAAATTTCATCTACACAGCAGAAGCTGTGAAAAGCAAAGACAAGGCTGCAAGTGGCTGGTAGCTGGCTCATGTATCATAGAGTGAAAAAGAATCTGTGATTTCGTGTGGTACATTTAACATTATCACCACCTACACGCTCAGTTAAAAGCTGTTCATGGTTGAACAGAAATTTGATTCCCTCCTACGTCACATCTCAGCTTCATTTTGCTCTGAGCTATGGGTGGCTGCCTTGAGAATGTTTGTACCTTTTACCCAGAACAAACACTCCAATAGGGCGGCACTTGGAGAACCTATAAAGAGGTTAATTCAGTAACATTTAATAAATAAATAATAATAATGGAATACATTTAAAATATTTTCCCTGACTATTCCCCCTCCCTTATCCTCTATATATCACTAATATATAGTTCTCAACTCCTCTCCCTTTTTTTAAAGTCCCTCCAATATATCTCTTACTTCCAGTCTACCACCCTTGTTTAAATTTTTTTTTAAGATTTTATTTATTTATTTGACAGAGAGAAACACAGCTAGAGAGGAAACACAAGCAGGGGGAGTGAAAGAGGAAGAAGCAGGCTTCCCGCAGAGCAGGACTCCGGGACCACAACCTGAGCTGAAGGCAGACGCCTAATGACTGAGCCACCCAGGTGGCCCCCCCTTGTTTAATTTTTAAAAAGATTTTATTTATTTATTTATTTAACACACAGAGCGAGAGAAAGAGAGAGTGCATACCTGCAGAAACGGAGGGAGGGGGAGAGGGAGAGGGAGAAGCAGGTTCCCCGCTGAGTGAAGGACCCTGGGATCGTGACCTGAGATGAAGGCAGATGCTTAACTGACTGAGCCACCCAAGGGACCCTCTACCACCCTTATTTAAACACTAATTACTTTTAGTTCTATAAAGCCCAATGAAATATCCTATTACCTATTCTTCCTTCACTTTCTCCAAGTCATTCTTTATGTTTTCCAAATAGTTTGACTGGATCAAATTCTTTTCCTGCTTAAAAACATACAATGACTTGAAAAGTCTTAACTGCTCTTACACAGTCCTCTGAAATATGCTCTCCACTGACCTATATGACCTTGTCTTGCTCTTCTACTCGTAATAACAACAACAACAATAATTATTATTATTAATTGGGTACCCAAATCCCAAACTGTGCACTAGGGGTTGTCCTTGTCCTACCCAAACTCCTGCTATAGCTAAACCCATGTCTTTACGGTTTCCACGTATGCTTTGTTATTTTTGACACTATGCTTGTGTTCTACTTTTTACGTCCTTTATGTCCCTAAATCCTGCTAATATTTTGAGATTGAGATATTCTCAGCTCTTCCAAAAATCCCCTCAAATCATTCAGAGCCCCTGATCTCATCTATAACTGACTTGTTAACACTCTTTTTCTGTGCCCCACGCCACCATATTTAGTACCACTCTGTGATTATTTAGTCCTTTCATGTATGTAAATTCACCACCCATTATGTTGTCCTTTGTTGGCATCCATGGGTGGGCCTCAAAGTGTGGACCATTCGAAATCGCATGTTTTACATTTGTGTGTTTTCTCCAGGTCAGGAGTTTTCACGGCATCACAGAGTGATCCATGAAGGTTGGGCTCCTCTTTGGATACCAGGTGACACTTTTAGTTCAAGCCTTTTACCTAAACATAGGAAATATATATCTTTTTTTAAAAAAATATTTTATTTATTTATATAACAGAGAGCGATCACAAGTAGGCAGAGAGGCAGGCAGAGAGAGAGGAGGAAGCAGGCTCCCTGCCCAGCAGAGAGCCTGATGCGGGCCTCGATCCCAGGACCCTGAGATCATGACCTGAGCTGAAGGCAGAGGCTTTAACCCACTGAGCCACCCAGGCACCCAGGAAATATATATCTTATTGCATATCCTCTGATCCTCCATTGTAACTTCTAATGGGTCTTGGACTGAGTTTTAAATTCTGACCTGTTGTTTTATTCTGCATTAAACATGAGCTTCCCGAATTTTGATGCGAAAAACATGCACCACTCTATGTAGCACTTATTTCAACAATAATTTTTAAATTAAGTATTTTTTGAATAGGTAATACAGTTACATAATCTGAAGGTCAAAACTATATCAAAAGGTTAGCTGGAGAAATCTCACCCCCCCACACCTCTTATAGGTGACCATCAAAAAAAAGATTTTATTATTTATTTATTTTAGACTTTCTTTTATTTTTATTTTTTAAAGATTTTATTTATTTGAGAGAGAGAAAGCACACAAACAGACTTCCTGCTGAGGAGGCAGCCCAATGTGGGGCTTAGTCCCTGGACTCTGAGAGCATGACCCTTAACTGACTGACTAAGCCACCCAGGTGCCCCAAAGACTTTATTTTTATATATATTTTTAAAGATTTTATTTATTTGTCAGAGAGAGATAAAAGAAGCAGGGGGAAACAGCAGGCAGAGGAGAAGCAGGATCCCCACTGAGCAGGGAGCCTGAGGCAGGACTCAATCCCAGGACCCCAGGATCACAACCTGAGCTGAAGGCAGAAGCTTAACCGAATGAGACACCGAGGTGTCCCAACAAAAAGATTTTAATACCATAGATAATACAATAATATCTGTAGCTTCATTGGTCAAAGTTCTTTTGGTTGCAAGTAGCAGAAATTTATTTCGAACCCCTGTAAACAAAATGAGAATTTATTTTAAGAATAACGTATCCCAAGGAAGGCTGAAAGTGCAGCCAGGTTTCAGGAAGAGTTGGAACGAAGATTTGGAATCCATCAAGAACACCTGCAGCTCATTTTTGTCTGACTGCCTGCGCACTGGGTTCTGTTCGCTCTCTCTCGTTCTCTTTGCAGACTGACTTTGGCATGCTTAAGTGCAAACACAGGTGCCCCTCTGCTCCTGAGTATACTCCTCCTCCGTTCAAGTGAGCAGCCTAGCTTCTTCTCTCTCAGTGCGAATTTGGAGAGAGACAGACAGACAGACAGACAGAGAGTGAGGCCCCATTTGGCCTGATGAGAGTCCTGTGTGCATGCTTCCGTGATCTGCTCTGGACTGGAGAGGTGAGAAGCAGTACAAGCACGGAGGCCAGGGTCCAGCCCCGTGTAGGGCCTGCCTGGGATCTCCCGAGGTGCCTGCTAAAGATGGTCTTGCTGACCACAGAAAACCAGCTTTTAATTTTCATGGGCCTGAGGCCACTTTAGACCCATATAGGTGCCCAAGACTGATTATCTCTTTTCCTACTGGCAGGAAATAACTCAGGAGAGCCACAGCATTTCTTGAGTAGCATACTTTCCTCGGACATGGAGGATTACTTAGCCCTACTTTTATTTAAAGTTCTTTCAAGTTTCCTGGGCCAATTCACATTGGCTGCATTCTGCTCTCCTCACTCTAGCCGGCGTTTAGGTTGCCACCTCTGATTATCTGCTGGGTATTGCCTAGTCAGGAACAAGGCAAACTGCCTGATTACTGAAAATAATAGAGCAGACTGATACATAGCTCCTACCAGATCCTTACAACTCTGTTTTGAAGAAGGTGGGGGTGAATGGAGCTAAGAAAAATAAGTATTGCCTAAGTTAAACATCTCATTTTAATACTTAAAGAATATGGCTCTAACGTATTTACATGTCATCATGGTGCCAAATGAGCTTCATGGATGGTATATCTTATCAATACTTAACTTATCTGTGAGTTGAGAATGGTGTTAGTAGAAGTGATTTGAAAAAAAGAAAAGGGATATTATCTCTTTAGTGAGATTTTTCCACACAGAACAAATATTAGCAATCCTTTCTCCCTTCCTTCTTTCCATCTATCCATCCACCCATCTTTTCATCCTTTCTATCCTCCCATCCATCTAAGTAGAGCAGTACCTTCTCAGAACTCTCCAGGACTTGTACTGTCCAAAATTCTTATTTTACTGCACGAAATATCCTCAATAATGTTTTCATAAATAAATTCAATTAATTCACATATGATGTATTATTAGTTTCAGAGGTAGAGTTCAGTGATTCATCGGTCATTTATAATGCCTAGTGCTCATTACATAACATGCCCTCCTTCATGTCCATTACCCCAGTCACCCCATCCCTCCACCTCCCTCCTCTCTAGCAACCCTCAGTTTGTTTCCTATGATTAAGAATCTCTTATGGTTTGTCCCCTCACTGATTTTATCTTGTTTTATTTTTTCTATTCTTCCCCTATGATCTCTGCTTTGTTTCTTAAATTCCACATATAAGTGAGATCATATGATAATTATCTTTCTCTGACTGACTTATTTCACTTAGCTTAATATTCTCTAGTTCCCTCCACATTGTTGCAAATGGCAAGATATCATTTTTGATGAGTGAGTAGTATTCCATTGTATATATGTACCATATCTTCCTTTTCTATTCATCTGTCGATGGACATCTATGTTCTTTCCGTAGTTTGGCTATTGTGGACATTGCTGATATAAACATTGGGGTGTGGTCCCCTTCAGATCACTACATTTGTATCTTTGGGATAAATACCCAGTAGTGCAATTGCTGGGTCATAGGGTAGCTCTATTTAAAAATTTTTGAGGAAACGCCATACTTTTTTCCAGAGTGGCTACACCAGCTTGCATTCCCACCAACAGTGTAGGAGGGTTCCCCATTCCCTGCATCCTGCCAACATCTGTCATTCCTTGACTTGTTAATTTTAGCCATTCTGATCAGTGTAAGGGTATCTCATTGTGGTTTTGATTTGCATTTCTCTGATGCTGAGTGATATTGAGCACTTTTTCATGGGTCTATTGGCCATTTGGATGTCTTCTTTGGAGAAATGTCTATTCATGTCTTCTGCCCATTTCTTTTTTTTTTTAAGATTATTTTATTTATTTATTTGACAGAGAGAGAAAGAGAGAGAGATAGATATCACAAGTAGGCAGAGAGACAGGCAGAGAGAGAGGAGGAAGCAGGCTCCCTGCTGAGCAGAGAGCCCGATGTGGGCCTCGATCCCAGACCCCTGAGATCATGACCTGAGCAGAAAGCAGAGGCTTTAACCCACTGAGCCACCCAGGCACCCTTCTGCCCATTTCTTGATGGGATTATTTGTTCTTTGGGTGTTGAGTTTGATACATTCTTTATACATTTTGGATACTAGCCCTTTGTCTGTTATGTCATTTGAAAGTATCTTCTCCCATTCTGTTGGTTGTCTTTTTTTTTTTTTTTCTGACAGTTACCTCAGCTGTGCAAAGCTTTTTATCTTGATGAGGTCCCAATCATTCATTTTTGCCTTTGTTTCTCTTGCCTTTGAGACATTAGTCTAGCAAGAAGTTGTTGTAGCCAAGGTTGAAGAGGTTGCTGCCTGTGTCCTCCTCCAGGATTTTGATGGATTCCTGAGTCACATTTAGGTCTTTCATCCATTTTGAGTCTATTTTTATGTATGATGTAAGAAAATGGTCTCGTTTCATTCTTCTGCATGTGGCTGTCCAATTTTCCCAACACCCTTTGTTGAAGAGTCTGTCTTTTTTTTGCTGGATATTTTTTCCTGATTTGTTGAAAATTAGTTGACCATAGAGTTGAAGGTTCATTTCTGAGTTCTCTATTCTATTTCATTGATCTATATGTCTTTTTTTGTGCCAGTACCATACTATCTTGATGATTACAGGTTTGTAATAGAGCTTGAAGTTTGGAATTGTGATGCCACCAGTTTTGGTTTTCTTTTTCAAATTCCTTTGGCTGTTTGGGGTCTTTTCTGGTTCTATACAAATTTTAGGATTATTTGTTTCAGGTCTGTGAAAAAATTGATGGTATTTTGATAGTGATTGAATTGAATGTGTAGATTGCTCTTGGAAGCATAGACCTTTTTAACAATATTTGTTCTTCCAACCCATGAGCATGGAATGCTTTTCTATTTCTTTGTGTCTTCCTCAATTTCTTTCATGAGTGTTCTATAGTTTTCTGAGTATAGTTTGTCTCTTTGGTTAGGTTTATTCCTAGGTATCTTATGGTCTTGGTTGCAATTGTAAGTGGGATCAACTCCTTAATTTCTCTTTCTTCTGTCTCATTGATAGTGTAAGAAATGGAACTGATTTCTGTGCACTGGTTTTATATCCTGCCACTTTGCAACAGATATTTAACCAACTGAACCACCCAGCTGTACCTTTTGGGAGATTTTTGATTACTACGTCAATTTCCTTCTGGTTATGGTCTGTTCAGGTTTCCTATTTCTTCCTATTTTTGGTAGTTTACATATCTATAAGAATGCATCCATTTCTTCCCTAATTCATTGGCATATATAGTTGCTCATAATATGTTCTTTTAATTGTTGTATTTCTTTGATGTTGGTTGTGATTGCTCCTCTTTCATGATTTTATTTATTTGGGTCCTTTCTCTTTTCTTTTGATAAGTCTGGCCAAGAGTTTATCTATCTTTTTAATTCTTTCAAAGAGCCAGCTCCTAGTTTTGTAGAGCTGTTCTACTTGATCTGTTCTACTTGTAGATCTGTTCTTTTGGTTTCTATTTCATTGGTTTCTGCTCTGATCTTTATTAATTCTCTTCTCCTGCTAGATTTAGGCTTTATTTGCTGTTTTTTCTCCAGTTCCTTTAGGTGGAAGGTTTTTTGGCTTGGGTGGAAGGTTTAGGTGGAAGGTTAGGTTGTGTATTTGAGACCTTTCTTATTTCTTGAGAAAGGCTTATATTGCTGAATACTTCTCTCTTAGGGCCACCTTTGCTGTATCACAAAGATTTTGAACAGTTATTTTCATTTTCATTTTCATTTGTTTCTGTGAATTTTTCAAATTCTTCTTTAGTTTCCTGGTTGACCCATTCATCTTTAACAGGATGCTCTTTAACCTCCATGTATTTGAATTCTTTCCAAATTTCCTCTTGTTTTTGAGTTCAAGTTTCAAAGCACTGTGGTCTGAAAATATGCAGGGAATGATGCCAGTCTTTTGGTACTGGTTGAGACCTGATTTGTGACTCAGTATGTGATCTATTCTGGAGAATGTTCCATGTACACTCAAAAAGAATGTGTATACTGTTGCTTTAGGGTAGAAACTGAATATATCTGTGAAGTCCATCTGGTCCAGTGTGTCATTCAAAGCCCTTGTTTCCTTTTTGATCTTCTGCTTAGGTGGTCTATCCATTGTAGTGAGTGGAGTGTGAAAGTCCCCCACTATTATTGTATTATTATTGATGTGTTTCTTTAATTTTGTTATTATTTGGTTTATGTAATTGGTTTATGTAATTGCATAAATATTTACAATTGTTAGATCTTCCTGTTGGATAGACCTTTTAATTATGGTACAGTGTCCTTCCTCATTTCTTATTACAATATTTGTTTTAAAATCTAATTTGTCTGGGGGCACCTGGGTGGCTCAGTTGGTTAAGTGACTACCTTCGGCTCAGGTCATGATCCCGGAGACCCGGGATCAAGTCCCACATCGGGCTCCCTGCTAGGCGGGAGACCCTCTGCTTCTCCCTTTCTCACTCCCCCTGCTTGTGTTTCTCTCTGGCTGTGTTTCTCTCTGTCAAATAAATAAAATCTTTAAAAAAAAATAAAATCTAACTTGTCTGATATAAGGATTACTACCACCAGCTTTCTTTTGATGTCCATTATCATGATAAATGGCTTTCCATCCCCTCACTTTCAATCTAGAGGTGTCTTAGCCAACAGCATATGGATGGATCTTGCTTTCTTATCCAATCTGAAACGCTGTGTCTTTTGATTGGGGTATTTATTTAGCCCATTTACATTCGGAGCAACTATTTAAAGATATGAGTTTAGTGCCATTATATTACTGGTAAAGTGACTGTTACTGTATATTGTCTCTGCTCCTTTCTGGTCTGTTCCTTTTGGGCTGTCTCTTTGCTTAGAGGATCCTTTTTAATATTTTTCAGAGGGCTGGTTTGGTGATCACAAATTCTTTTAGTTTCTGTTTATCACTCTTTCCATTTTAAATGACATCATAACTGGATAAAGTATTCTTGGCTGCATCTTTCTCCCATTTAGCACCCTGAATTTATCATGCCAGTCCTTTCTGGCCTGTGAGGTCTCTGTGGTTAGGTCTGCTGCCAGCCTTATGTTCCTTCCTCTGTAGGTTAAGGACCTCTTCTCCTGAGCTGCTTTCAGGATTTTCTCTTTGTTTCTGAGATTTGTAAATTTCACTGCTGTATGTCAGGTTGTTGACCTATTTTTATTGATGGGGGTTCTCTGTTCCTCCTGGATTTTGATGCCTGTTTTCTTCCCCAGATTAAGGACATTCTCCACTATAATTTGCTCCAATATACCTTCTGCCTTCCTCTCTCTTTCCTCTTCTTCTGGGATTACAATTATTCTAATATTGTTTTGCTTTATGGTATCACTTATCTCTCAAATTCTCCCCTCATGATCCAGTTGTTGTTTATCTCTCTTTTTTCCAACTTCTTTATTCTCCATCATTTGGTCTTCTATATCAATAATTCTCTCTTCTGCCTCATTTATTTTAGCAGTTAGAACCTCCATTTTTTAAAAAGATCTTATTTATTTATTAGACAGAGAAACACAGGTAGAGAGGGAACACAAGCAGGGAGAGTGAGAGAGGGAGAATCAGGCTTCCTGCTGAGCAGGGAGCCCGATGCAGGGCTTGAACCCAGGATTCCAGGATCATGACCTGAGCCAAAGGCAGCCGCTTCATGACAGAGCCACCTTGGCACCCCATAGAACCTCCATTTTTTAATTGCCTCTCATTAATAGCCTTTTTTTATTTTGAATTGATTAGATTTTAATTATTTTATTTCTCCAGAAAGGGATTTCTCTAGTGTCGTCTTTGCTTTTTTCAAGCCTAGCTAGTATCTTTACAATCATTATTCTGAACTGCAGATCAAACATCTTACTTATATCCATACTGATTAGGTCCCTGGCAGTCAGTACTGCTTCTTGTTGTCTTTTCTGAGGTGAGTTTTTCCGTGTTGCCATTCTTGCAGAAAGTAGTCACATTTCTATCTATAGAATTGCATCAATTCTTTTCTTAGCGCTCTGGTTGATTTCACAGGTGTTCAGAATTATTTGATAGCTCTCTAGCTGAATTCCTGGGACCAGACAAAGCTAAGTCTTCCACTCCTCTGCTGTCATGAAAAAACCTATACTTAATAATGTTTATGAATAAAAACCAACATGTATAGTGCACTTTTGTGTACCAGGCACTCTTAAAAGTATTTTATGCTTATTCAACTAATTCTTGAAACCACCCATGAGGTGACCACAATTATGATCTGCATTATACAGATGAGTAATAAGGCACAGAGATAATTGCTCAAAATAGCAAATCTAGTAAGTGGTACTGTCAGGATATAAACCTAAGTAAGTTTGACTCTCGAATCATTGATCTTTAACCCTTCACTGTGACATAGTGAAGGATTCAAAACAGTGATTACCAAATCATTGAACATGTTTTAAAAATATACTTAACAGGATTGACAAATCTGCTGATGCAGCTCATTTGTGAGCCTGCAGAACTAAGTGTTTCTGAACTGGCCTGGTGGGCCTGGTTGTCATTTACTTCTCCAGCCATTTCTGGAGGTCTTACCTTTGGTAAATGTGACCTTTCTCACAGGCTTTAGATTTGGAAACTATCTATGATAAAAAATTCTTTAAGAGCACTGTAGCTCCAAATTAATACAATAATTTCTCTTCTAATTTTTTATTATGGGCGGTAGTATCACTCGTTTGAATGCTGTCTTCCTAGGTGGTAGCCATCTACCTTTGATATAACAGCATAGCTCTGTTGGAAGTGGCAAAAGAGATGAAAGTCAAGTTGATAACTAAGCTAGGATGAGACTTGAGAAAGCAACAGAACCAATGGATTATTGCTTTAGAGAGGTTTTGATCTAAATATGGAGAATGATTATAAACTGTCTTTGAAGAATCAGTATGACCCTGTAAAGATAACAGGCAGGAATGCCATTCTTGAATCTTAATGTACAAGTTAAGACCCGGAAGTGCTCATGATACTCTAAAAATTTTCTCAGGAACATTTCTCATGAAGTCACACACATAGTATGATTGACAGCATTAGGCTACACTTGAGATCACTAATTGAGATCTGCTTGATCACACTGCTTGACATAGTTGTGTGTTTTTATCTAGCTATGTTCAGCTAATGATGGTGGAAAAATTAGAGAAAGCAGAGTTGATTTTAACTGGGGTTGTGGTTTCACAGAGCCAGATAGGGGAAGGGAGTTGAGGGAGTCTTTGCTAATCTCAAATTTTCACTATATGTAAAATTCATACACACCTTGTTCAATTTCATATAAGTCTTGGGAGTTTATTTGAACTCTCTTGACCATACTAATCAATTTGGGACTAATCACCTCTTTTACGATACTGAGTCTTACATCTATTTACATCTTTTTAGTCTCTATAATATCTTTCAATAGAGTTTTCAATTTTTCTCCAAAAAATTAAATTGCATAGAGATACTGAATCTAGTATCAATGGACATGAAAAAAATTGTGTATCAATCACAACCTTGCTCACTGTTTTCATATTTAAAGTTGTGTTGTGAAAAATTTCCATCTAATTTTCATCATAAAATTATGAAATTATTATTGCTCTCAAATTCTTATTTTGAGATTGAAATGGTCTAGTAATAACAAATGTTGTAACTCACCTGCTCGTTCACCTGCCTGAAAAAATAAAAGAAAGAAAAAAGAAATAGTTCTCTTACTGCTGTTTTCCTTTGAGTTTGTATCTTCTGAGTAGGCTGTGTTGCATCTCCTAAAGTTATTGTGTTATTTCTCTCTTCTGAATATTTGTTTTTTTCTTTTCACTTTGTTCCCCTATAGGACAAAATGCTGGAAATGCAGTGTCCTAAAGAGATTGTACAAATGTTTTAAAGCGTCACTATAATTAGTTACTCAAGTTCACAGTCCCAAATTTCATCATTATATTAGATTTTTAGAAATCTAGTACTTTGGTTAAAATGAGGGGTCTCTTTGTGTGTGTGTGTGTGTGTGTGTGTGTGTGTGTGTGTGTGTGTTTGTGCATGAGCACATGTGCAACATTGGCTATATATTTGGATTAGTTTCCTATGTCTGCCATAACAAGGTACCACAAACTGGATGGTTTAAATTTATTCTGTCATACTCACACTTTGGGAGGCCAAATATAGGAAATCATGGTGTTGACAGGGCCATGGTCTCTCCAAATCTTCTAGGAACCACTCTTGCCTCTTTCAGCTTTTGGAAGCCCTATGTCTTCTGTGGCTTGTGGCAACACTGTTGTAATTTCTGCCTCTGACTTCACATGGTCATCTTCTCTATGTGGTTTTGTCTTCTACTCATCTTAGAAAGACAGCAGTCATATTGGATTAAGCCTACCTTGCTACAGTGTGACCTCATCTTGACCAACTACCTCTGCAAGGACCTGCTTCTAAATAAGGTCATTCTGAGGTGCTGGGGGTGAGGACTTTAAGATATTTTTTGAGAGGGAGATACAGTTCAACTCATAACAACACCTAATTACTTGCTAAGAGAGCCCCTGTTAGTTTTTTAGGGATATGTGCATATTCATTTAAAAATGTAACTTCAAGAACATAAAAATGTAACTAACATTTTTGTTAAATGAAATAATATACTGTTAAAATCTGTGGGAATAAAATGGAAACTCCTCATTTTATTTCTTTATTTTTTTTTATTTGATGGAAAGGGACACCGGGAGAGAGGGAACACAAGCAGCGGTAGTGGGAGAGGGAGAAGCAGACTTCCTGTGGAGCAGGGAGCCTGATGTGGGGCTTGGTCCTAGGACTCTGGGATCACGACCTGAGCCGAAGACAGCTGCTTAACAACTGAGCCACCCTGGCACCCCTATTTTTTCCTTTAATAAAAGATCTGCAGGCAATATTTTTTATATTTTTGATTAAGAAATTTGGCTGAATCACTGACTTTACTATGGTTCTCTTGAGTATATTTCCAAGTCTATGCAGCTTTCTATAAAATTTCATATTTGCTTCTAGAAATGAGAAAGATAAAGTTTGAGAATAGAAGCTCATCTAAGTTAAACATACTGTATGACTCTCCTCTTTCTCTTCATTTTCTTACTTTGAAATGTATAAAAGGAAACTGTCTTCTTTCAAAAATGGCTCTAAAATATCTCATTGCATTTATAAAGTCTTCTGAATGTTGTAATAAGCCTGCCAGCACCACTCTTGGTTTAGAGCATTGTTGAAAATGTCCTTCCGTAAAATAGATCTTTCTGAGCTGCTCACCCCAATATTTGTGTTCGTTCAAAAGAAAATGAAAAGTTAACAATAAACAACAGTAACAACAAAGTCTTGAAGGTAGATCAGAGCTAGAGGGCAGTCATCTAGTTGAACTGCCTGATTTACAATGGAGATAAGTGAGGCCCAGAGGTTCCTGAAGGTCATTTTGTTAAAACATGACAGAACTGGATCAAAAATTGTGCTCTATTGAATCACATTGTCTTTTCTTTCATATCTTATTCAGAACTTTACAAAAGGTGAACAATTACTGACACTGAATTGTATACTTTTTTATTCTGTATTGTTGACACACAATGTTGTATTAGGTTCAGGTGGATCACATGGTGATTCCACAACTATATACATTGCATACCACAAGTGTACTTACCATCTGTCGCCATACAAAGCTAGTACAGTGCCATTGACTGTATTTCCTATGCTGTACTTTTTATCCGTAGGACTTATTCATTCCATAACTGGAAGACTATACTTCCTACTCCCCGTCACCCATTTTGTCTTTTCCTGTCTCCCCTTTCCCTATGGCAACCGTTAGTTTGTTCTCTGTATTTACGCATCTGTTTCTGCTTTTGTTTGTTAGTTTGTTCATTTTTTCTTTGTTTTTTAGATTCCACATAAAAGTGAAATCAGATGGTACTTGTCTTTCTCTGACTTATTTCACTTAGCATTAATACCCTCTTCGTCCATTCAAGTTGTCACGAACAGTAAGATCTCGTTCTTTTTTTGGGCTAATTAATATTCTATTTTATTCTTTATCATTTTGAGGTATGTTCCCTCTATATCTACTTTGTTGAGTTTTATCATAAGTGGGTATTTAATTTTACTAATACTTTTTATGTTTCTATTGAGATGATCATATAACTTTTATGCTTCGTTTTGTGTTAAACCATTCTTGCATCCTTGGAATAACTCCTATTTGATCATGGTATATGATCCTTTTAATGTATTGCTGACTTCAACTTGCTAATATTTTGTTGAGGATTTTGTGTCTATATTCATCAGGGATATTGGCCTGTAATTTTCTTTTCTTATGGCATCCTTCTTTGCTTTAGGTATCCAGGTAATTCTGGCCTCATAAAATGAATTTGGAAGAGTTTCCTCCTCTTCTACTTTTAGAAGAGTTTGAAAAGGATTGCTATTAGTATTTCTTTTAATGTTTGATAGTGTTCACCAGTGAAACCATCTGGTTTTGGATTTTTGTTTGTTGGGAGGGTTTTTGATTACTGATTTCCTTACTAGTAGTTATTCTGTTCATCATGATTTAGTCTTGGTAAGTCGTGGTTTTGGGAATTTATATATTTCTTCTAGGTGGTCCAATTTGTTGATACAGAATTATTCATAGTAGTCTCTTATGATTCTTTGTAGTTCTGTGGTATCAGTTGTAACACTTCCTCTTTCCTCTCTGATGCTCTTCATTTGAGTACTTTTTTTTTTTTTTGGTGAGTCTAGCTAAAGGTCTGTCAATTTAGTTTACCTCTGAATATAACTAGCTCTTCATTTCATTGATCTTTTCTACTGTTTTTTTTAGTAGCTTATTTTTGCTATAACTGTTTTTTCTCCTACTAATTTGGAGCTTGATTTGTTCTTCTTTTTCTAGTTCCTTCAAGTGTAAAGATGGGTTAAGACTTTTTTTTCTGGAGGTAGACATTTATTGTTATTAACTTTCCTTTTAGAAATGCTTTTGCTGCATCCTGCAAGCTTTATTATATTTCTGTTTTCATTTATCTCCAAGTATTTTTAAAATTTCCTATTTAATTCATTAGTTGTTCAGTAGCATATTATTTTATCTTCACATATTAGTGAATTTTCTGGCTTTCTTTGTTTAATTAATTTCTAGTTTCATACCACTGTGGTCAGAAAAGATGCTTAATAGGATTTCAATTCTCTTAAATTTATTAAGACTTGTTTTGTGGACTAACATATGATCCGTCTTGGAAGATATTCTTTGTGCACTTGAGAAGAGTGTGTATTCTATTGATTTGGGATGGGATGTTCTGCAACTATCTAAGTCAATCTCATCTAACTTACCATTTAAGGCTGATAATTCTGTATTGGATTCTATCTGGGGGATCTACCCATTGATGTAAGTGGGGTATTAAAGTTCCCTCCTATTATTTCTCCCTATAGGTATGTTCATAAAGTTTATTTATTTATGTCTATTGACATTTGCTATATATAACTAGGTACCCTATGTTGGGTATATAAATATTTATAATTGTCATATCCTATTTTTGGATCGGCCCCTTTATCATTATGTAATACCCTTGTTTGTCTCATTAAAGTCTTTCTTTTAAAGTCTGTTTTGTCTGATGTAAATATAGTTACTCTAGCTTTCTTTTGGCTTTTCATATACATGGAATATTTTTTCCATCCTTTCACTTTCAGTCTCTGTATGTGTCCTCACATCTAAAGTAGTTTCTTGTAGGAGCATATAGATGGAACTTTTTCTTTTATCCATTCAACCACTCTGTCTTTCAATTAGAGAATTTAGTCCATTTACATTTAAAGTAATTATTAA